>LTAE01000054.1:123368-137700 GCA_001647135.1 Pontederia paniculata
ATGGGTGGAGATGCTCATGATGATGATACTTGCATGTGGCATGAGTACTTAGTTTGATTTTATATTTTTTTTATAATAAGTTACGACAAAGAGACAATATTTAATCTTTTATTTTACAAAATTTGGTTGTAGTCGAAGTATTATTATCTCATGTTGGACTCATCTTATATCTAAATTTCCACACTTTTATTTTATATGATATTCTATTTTATTTATTTTTCACCTATGTTGAATAGTTAAAGTAAAGTCGAGGTAAAAGTGAAGTATGTAGCATCTCGGGAATGACTAGATCCGAACACATGTTCGAAAGTGGATTCAATGATATTTCGAGTGTCATTTTTGGTGTGCTGAAAGTAGATGAGTTATGACATGCTAATAAGAAGGGAAAAAACTTAGGGCTTATTTGGTTTGATGTAATTAGTTTTCCGGAATGTAAATGGTTGTAAACGGGAATTATGGAGTGATTTGTATTTACAGGAGTTACATTTTCATTGTTTGAATAGATGTAAATGAAATTCCAGAAAATGAATTCAGTTGTTTGGATAGATGTAAATGAAATTCTGAAAAGTGAATTCAGTTGTTTGGATAGATGTAAATGAAATTCTGAAAAATAAATTTAATTATTTGAATGAAATTTAAAATTTGATGTAAATAATTATGTAAAAAAATATTATTTAAAATATTTTATACTTCTATTTGTATTTTATTATTCCCTTTTATTTATTAATAATATTTAATATTGTAATGCTAATTTAGTATATTTATAAGATAGTATGCATAATACTTAACTTTATTTTTTTTAACTCATATAATTTTAACTTTTGTATTTTAAGTATATTATATTTTTAATTTATAAAATCCAAAATTTTAAATAAAAAATTTTAGCGTCATAGTCGTAAATGAGAGTTGGAAGTTTGAGATGAGTATACTATTAATTTAAAAAAAACTATTTTGTACTTTCTTAAAATTACTCAATGTGAAATTTATATATTTATAACTTAATAATTTCTATTCTAAATTATTTATTTAGTTATTTATTCATCCATAATTTTTTTTATCTTTTTATTCTATTTTTTAATTTTATTAAATTATACTACAAATTTACTTTTAAAAATTATCTAAATAATTGCTTAAAAGAAAAATTAAAATAAAATTTTCTTGTGAACCCCACAAAAACTCACTCCATCTCTTTCATGAAAACTAATTTCTACTTATTCTCTCTCCTTGTGAGCCCCCCAACATCATGTAAATGCAACTCCTTTAAAGCAAATGTGTTTCATGCTAAATTAAACACAAACATTGCCAATTCCTGTAAAATCAATTACCTGTAAAGGATTGTACTTCAAAACAAACATGCCCTTGGTTCACGGTATGCAAGACTAATTCTTGAACTCTTTTGACATTTCAAGAATCGCATAATGAGGCAAACAGAAACCACGAATCATGATGTTTTTTTATTACCATGCACACCAGAAGCACCTGCGGAATCTTTTTATGAAAACTCGAATGAGATCAAACAGCACGTCAACAAGAGTGCTGTTTAATCTTTCATATGATGAAAGAAGTAAAAAAATAATAATAAGGTTTACTGTTTCACCCAAAGACGTCTTTGCTGTTCGTCCTCGGAACTACTACTAATCGCAGTCTTCCGCTTACCAATTTGTTTCCCCAAAACTTGGCTTTGATACCACTCGTCAGCTCCCGGCGATCCACTTATTTGCACGTCAGGAACGTCGACAGGCAGGCGCTCATCACCAGAGATCCGCAGAAGCGGACAGTGGACTACCAGCAAGCTCCTCAGAGAAGAAGCGAGGCGGCCGAGTCCCTCTACTGACCTCAGCTCCCAGCATGACATGATGGACAGCTTCTCGAGCCGATCCAAACTCCCGTCGTCGGGAAAATTTAGAGACGCACTCGTGCACAATGTTATCTCCAGACTCCGAAGAACTGGGAGGCTGCGACAAGCGAGCAGCAGCTCGGAACTGCATTCATATAAGGATAATTCAGCAAGCGAAGGGAGACATGGGAGCAGCCTCAGCTTTGGGCAATCAGCAATATTAAGCCGACGAAGGCAAGGGAGGTTATGGCACTCTGCCCCTTGCCACTCCTCCAGTTCATGCATACTTGTCAATGACAACTCTTCCAGCGATGGGAAGCAGCCTCCGCTTCCCAATGGATTCATAGCTTGACACTGTTCACTCTTCTTCTCCAATGGTAGGACAAAACTCTTCACTCTCTCCATTCCTTCTATCACGAGGTTCCTGAGAGCTGGCAGCTCGTGACCCAACCACGTCGGGAGGACGACGCCTGGATACCCAATGATCGACATCTCTGCGAGGCCGCCATGTGGTTGGAGAGAGTTCAGCACCTGCGCCGCCAGCTTCTCGTCCACCTCCTCGTCGTCGGCATTGCTTCCCCAGCATAATCGCAGCAAGTTGAGCCCTCGCTTGGACTTCAAGTACTCCTCAGGAGGAGTGACGTCGGGCCATGCAGCAGTTTCCAGTCCACGTACGTTCAGAATTCCTCTGAGGTTGGGCAGTCTCTTCAGATCCTTCACTCTGCAACAGTTCATGTCATCTGAATCAACCCCCACTGGGAAGAAGTGCAACGTTTGAAGGTTACTAAGTCCTGCAACCTCCCGAGGCAAATGATCCTCGTCGAAACCGTAAAGATGTCGCAAGTTAATCAGATCTCCAATGCCTCTCGATAGCTTGGTTTCGCACAGAGAATTCTCCGACTTTAAAGTTTGAAGATAATGGAGGTTGTACACTGATGCAGGGACAGGATCAGTAGAGCCAATGTCCAGGTATCGCAAGTGTTTCAGACAGCCAATGGTGTCCGGCAATTCTTGTTCCAGGCCGCCATGGGAGACCCACAGAGACAAATCGAGTGTTCTGAGGCATCTTAACTTTGGAAGCAAATCTGTAATGGGGATTGCACCACCATGAGCACTTAATAAGAGTGTTCTCAAACGCTTTGCTTCATGCAGAGGTTCCAAGTTTATGGTCTCAAACTTGTCTTTGATATCAATGGATATATGCCGAATCGTTTCAGGGATCTTATGATGCAACTCGGGAGTGGTAATTAATAAGTACTCATCTTTAGCAACAGATATTGCTAAATCGTGCATAAGATCATGCATGATGAACAAGTCTTTTGACATTTCTGTAATGAAACATTGTAGAATTGACATGTTCAGGAACTCATTGCAAATGTCATTGCCAACATCCTCCTCCATCTTGTCTCCTATGGGTTGAATGAACCCATTTGACATCCATTGTTGAATCATAATTGATCTATCAAGACATGAGCCTTTGGGAAACAAACACAAGTACATAAAACATTGTCTCAATTCAACGGGCAATCGATCATAACTAATTTTCAAAATCGGGAAAATATTGTCATCGTTTTCTAATTTGTCTAACTCCCATAATTCACTTTCCAACACCTCATTCCATGCCTCTTCTTCATCTTCCTTTCGAAGGGTACCTGCAAGCACCTTAATAGCCAAAGGGAGTCCTTTGCACTTGTGGACGATCTTCTTACCAATTTCTAAGAAATCATGATCTCGGCCTTCATAGGCAATCTTCTTAAATAACAACCAAGAATCATCAAAAGATAAATGACTTAAATAAATATGACGAGTTGTTTGAGTGATCTTAGTGAAATGGTCATCTCGACTAGTCACCAAAATTTTACCTACTCCAACACCAGCTAAGAGAGTCTTCAATGAACTCCAAATATCAAACTTGAGGTTCCAAACATCATCTAGCACCAAAAGAAACTTTTTCCCCTTCAAGGCTGCCTTGAGTTCTATATGGAGTTCATCTAAACTCATAAAATTAACACTCTTAAACATGCCAAAAGAGTTATAAATTCTTTTTGTCAGACTTGTAGCATTAGAATCTCCGGATACATACACCCATCCTTTCAAGTTAAAATGTTGGGACACCCTTGTATCATTATATGCAATCCGTGCGAGTGTGGTCTTGCCTAAGCCGCCCATGCCAACAATACCCAAGAAGGAAACTGCATCACCTTCTTCCTCTTGCAGCAACCATTTCATTATCTCATTTTGCTCATCCTCCCTCCCAAAAGTTGTGGCCCCATCAAAATAGGAAGTTGTCTCCAAAGGTTTCCACTTTTGAATGCGGCGCCTCTTGTCACCTTTCTCCAATAAGCATAAGCGAAGGCGATTCCAATCATTTATCTCTTGAATCTCTCCCTGATCTCCTTAATTCTACGTGCCAATTCATGTGAAATAGAAACCTTTGGATGAAAAGAGTTCCAATCGAGTATTACCTTATCATGATTATTGCCCATATGGTGTCTTCGAGCCTCCACTTTCATGTGTAGCACTTCATATCCGTACTCATCCAGCACATCCTCGGCATCGTAGGCCACCTCTTTGAGCTCCCGAAGATGAAGTTGCACAGATTCATCACTTGTGTCTTTCTCCTCTGCATCTTCGAGTATATCATGGATCATCTTCATGGTATTTTCCAGATTGTGCAGCTCCTGATCAGCTGATGAAAGGACCCATGCAGACAACCTCTTTAGGAGGGAAGTGAGAATTGCTGCAGACATCTCTGTGACTGATTCTAGATCTGCCTCTGGAGATTCTTATCTTTGCAGCTGTTCTTGCTGCTGCAGGAACCCAAATAAAGGGCAGAGATCAACCACCAAACACCCTTACAGCTTTAATATTTTTTTAAGTTTGAACTGGCTCTGTGCCAACCACTTCCGATAGTCTGATCTAATTAGTGCAGACTTGTTGGACAAGAAGCATGTGGAGTGAGTGAATGCTCTGCACTACAATTTTGTTTTTTTAACTATTTTAATATTTAATACTTATAATATTAATATAAATAGTTAATCAAATACCTTATAAATCAGTAAAATAATAATAAATAATAAAGTGCACATGGTATAAAGAATACGTATATTACACAAATAATAGTTAATAATAATATATTGTAAAGGTATAGGCTTGAAATAAATCTTAATTAAGTAGCAATCGTTTGTCGCTATTGTTAAATGTACTTATCTAATAATTTTAATATTTTATTAGCATGTGCTAGCGATTTAAATAATTAGTAATGATCAAGAAATAGCAAATTAGTTATTAAATTTAATAAAAATGTTTGACTAACATAAATGACTAAAAATGATAAAAATAATCATTTAAATAACTTAAACTATTATAGTTTTCCAGAAATTAAAATAACTCGCTTTTATTTTAACTATTTTAATACTACTAAAATATAATAATAAAATAAGTAGTTAACCAAATACTTTGTAAAATAATAAAGTGATAAAATGATATAAATAATAAGTACATCACATAGTAAGTAATAACAAAATATTTCAATAATATATTTGAAAAAAAATATTATGTCAGTAACTAATCTAAACATTGATTTTTTTTAAAATATCTCAAAATATTAAATATTAAATATTTGCCAATTTTATTAATTATACTTATTAAATAATTAAGTAGTATAAAATAAAAGAGTACATAAATTTTGCTGATGAAATTTAAATTTGAAACGGTGAGCCAGTACAATCACACTCTTGTTCCCACATTCCTACTTTTAACTCTACAAGATTATTGCTGGAAAAATCCAGAGAAGCACAAACCAAAAGTTGATGCTGCCATGGTGCTTTAGACTCCGGGAACCTGGTGGTACTCGGCACCGGCGATGGGTCAGCACCTCCGTCAATGCTCTGGCAGAGCTTTAGCTACTCGACGGACAAGCGCCGAGACAACACTTTGAACGCTCCGCTCTCAAAAATATTTAAGTTTGCTGATGGATTTTCTTTCCTGTGCAGGAACTCTAGGGTTTGATGGTTCCTTCGGCCTCTCCTCTGCCAACACTTCTGCTGGTTTTGAAAGACTCCTTGCTGAAGATCTGATGCTGTTAGGTTCTTCACCTGAGACAAGGAGGACAAGAAAAAGAACAAATGGGTGGTTCGAGCCCCCACAGCTCCAAGCAACAGGGAAAAGAATAATGAATTGTGTTCTTTATTGAGTAAAACTGAGGTAAAAACCCTAACACCTTCCACTCCCTCCTTTTATAACCTCCAGGTTTTTGATTTGTTATAAGTCTTGTCCTATTATGTTGCTTGTTATAAGTCTTTTGGTTCTAAAATTAACCTATTACAAAATCTTTTAAATGTTTTGGTTCACTTCTTCTCCTTTGCTTCTTCACTTCCTGACCTTCTATTTTTTGGGATGTACCATTTCCCGCAATAGAAAAAATGACCCATCTTTGAGGGCATATGTAGGGAAATCTTGTAAAAACACATTATAATCTTCCCATGTTGCGTCTTCTAAGGCTTTACTCGCACCAAAATCTGCTTGACGAAATGTCTCTGCCTCTTGATCATACGAGTTGATAAGATTGCCATAGGTTTTAATAAAGGACGTGTTAGATCATCCAAACCTGATAGAGTAATTGAAGTTGATACCGATCCCTGAGCTTTCCTTAGTTTAGAGATATGGAAAATAGGATGAATATGAGACCCAGAAGGAAGCTCAAATTCATAGGCGACTGAACCTATTCTTTTCAGAACACTAAAAGGGCCATAAAACCTTCTTGCCAACTTATTTGAGATCCGCTTAGCCATAAAGCTCTGCCCATATGGTCGAAGCTTAACCAATACCAAATCATCCACTTCAAAGGACCTGTCAGTCCTATGTTGATCTGCCAAAGATTTCATCCTTTGTTGAGATTTTAAAAGATAGTCCTTAAGAAGTCTTAGAACTTCATCTCTATCACACAACTCAGTATCTACAGCTTCCACATAAGCTTGACTCCGGACATAGACAGGAATAGTTGATGGTTTTTGCCCATAAACCATCTCAAATGATGTGAGATGAGTGCTAGAATGATAGGATGTGTTAAAAGAATACTCTACCCAAGGCAAGTATTTGATCCAAGTAGATGGTTTGTCCATAACAAACCCTCTCAAATATTGTTGCATACATCTATTAAGGACCTCAGTTTGTCCATCAGTTTGGGGATGATAGGCTGAACTCATTCACAATTTAATATCACTTAATTTGAAAAGTTCCTTCTAGAAAGAACTAACAAAAAATGGGATCCCTATCGGACACAATAGTCCTAGGAAATCTATGCAATTTAACTATCATATCCATGCAATTTTGATTGGCCGCCATGACTAACTTTTTGCTTTCTTTTTTTAGTCGTTGAACAATCTTGTTTATCTCTGGATCAAACTCTAGGTGAACTCTGGCACTTCTTTTATTATGACTTTTTGATCCAGATGCTTTCTCCTTTGCTAGTGAATTCAGGTTGCACGATTATCTCCCTTGATTCTGCACAATCGAAAGAGAATAAACAACAAAACAACAAAATATTTCTCACAAAAATCTTAGAAAGTAAGTAAAACAAAATACAAACAATCACCAACAACGGCGCCAAAAACTTGATGCGTAAAATTCAGTAGTGCAAAAGAAAAGCCAACAAGTATATTGATCGTGCACAAGTAATATAGAAGATGAGAAGGAATATCGTTTCCACGAGTATTATTGTGAATTATCTTAATCAATTCTAAGGTGATTTGGGAGAATCAGTTTAATGAATGTTTGGTTAATACTCAGAACAGAAACTAAGAAATTAATTATAAGAAGAAGTATATATGTGCGATTACTAAATAGATGACTTTAGAATATGGAGAAGGCAGGGGTTTGTTCACCACTAAGTTCGATTGGATTCAGTTAAGCACGGGTTATTCCTAATGATGGACTAGGTATGCTAAAGGTGTGATCTCCTCAACAGGTGAAATCACCTATTTTAATCACAAAATTTATAAGGATGTTCAAGCGAATCCACCTCATATAATTCATCAATTAAGATGCAATATTGTGCTGCAAACCTAAACTATTGATTGCTTAAACAAGATCCACCAATAGGCCACACAATCTGAATCTTAAACAAGTACTCAAATTGAGATATGCAATGGTAAGACTTATATTTGTAGATCAATTCTTCCTATAAATCAGATCATAAACTCTTTTACACTAATCAGTCAATAAAAGATATTCAAGATCATCTCAGAAGAAGAACAACATTAAGAACACATTGCATATTCAAAAGGAACAATTCATAAGATCATCCTATCAACATTAGGGTTCACAAACTCCTTAAAACGAACTACTCACTAATAAAACCGTTCATGACTAAACAATATAAGAAGTTCATCCCAGAAATAAAGAATTACAAGAGAATACTAAGGAAGATGTCGGGAAACCTTTCAGTGAATGCACTGTCCTCTTCCTCCAAATCCAGAGTAAACTCTTTTACACTAATCAGTCAATAAAAGATATTCAAGATCATCTCAGAAGAAGAACAACATTAAGAACACATTGCATATTCAAAAGGAACAATTCATAAGATCATCCTATCAACATTAGGGTTCACAAACTCCTTAAAACGAACTACTCACTAATAAAACCGTTCATGACTAAACAATATAAGAAGTTCATCCCAGAAATAAAGAATTACAAGAGAATACTAAGGAAGATGTCGGGAAACCTTTCAGTGAATGCACTGTCCTCTTCCTCCAAATCCAGTAGCCTCTAGCCTTTGTCTTCTCTTCTCCAAGTTTTGAATCAACTCTCAGTCGCCCTCCAAATTTTGAAAATTTCTCCTTTTATAATCTGCTCCAAAGTTAGGGTTTTGTCATAACCTTAGGATCCAAACACTATTTTCCACCAACGGTACCCTATAAAAGTCTCTTATAACTCTTCAAAACATCTTATAATCATTCCTCCAAGATCTCATATCAATTACACTTCTTCCTGGCCATAAAATCTCGTGATAAACTCTGCAACAATAATCTCATAACTTCATAATGGCTCGTGATGGATCATAACAGCTTGTAAGTACATCGTTTCCAATTAGACTTCATACATCACGATCTGTAACAGCTCTTCACGACCTGTAAGTCATGATCAAATCAAGTGAATTAGAGGTGTCACCATCGCCTTACATTCTGTAACTAGTCGTCACGACTCGTAACTTGTAAATCTATAATCTGTTTCCCATTGGAACAATCGTGACAATGCATGACGGCTCGTGATTGCAACTGCTGATATCTTGGACATCATCATGGCTCGTAACCATTTGTAATGGCCCGTGACATTTTGAATGTTCTGTGTTGGAGCTTTTGTGAAGGTCGTAATGTAGATGTTGCGATCGTGACTTTCATCCTTACGCCCTGTAATAATCCATCATGATCCATAACAGATTGAACTGAAGTCGCCTTGCACTGTCGAGGTCGTAATATTGACGTTGCAGCTCGTGACATTGGACTGACTGCATCTCTTCTTACATTATGACCCGTGAAAGGATATCACGACCCATAAATCGTGTGCAGGTTGAGCTTTCCGAGGCGATTTCATCTACTTATGGCCCGTGATGTATCATCACGGCCCATAACATCTTCACTGTAGCTGGTGACCGCTTCGGCAAACGTCGTGATATGCAGTAATGCCTCATGAGTTGGTACGTAATGGCCCGTAACACAATGTAACAACCTGTAATGATTGGGTTGAACTTGCGTTGCTCGTTGGATAGATCGTGATGGCTTCTTAGCGACCCATGATGATTGAATTTCTCCTTTTATGCCTTCATCACGGCCCGTGATGCGTCAATGTAATCTTCTCCAGATGTGTACTCGTCGATTCTAGCCCTTTAGCCTCTCCTGAGCTGATTTCCTACAAAATAAACTCAACCAGAGTAGAATCATGACTCGAAATAATATGAACAAATTTAGAACTAAATGGATGCATGCAAACGTGAAAATGACTCAAAATCATGCAACATGCACGTCCTAAAATATATTAAAATATGCATGCATCAAACAAATACCTCCACACTTGAGTTTCTCCCCATTACCAATCATGATATTGTAATGGTTAGAAGGAAAAATAGTCAAGCCCAACCAATCATGATATCGTAATGGTTAGAAGAAAAAATAGTCAAGCCCAACCCGACAACAAAAGTTTCCCTCACAAAATTGTGAGTTGAACCACTACCAATATAGTGATAGCAATACCAGGAATGGTGCCCAACAACCTCAAGGTTTTAGGCATTACCACCCCTGAAAGAGCATACAAACTGATTTCCAAAGAGTCTGTAGGAATATATGTATGCAATAAGTCTTCTGATTCCTGAACAACATCAACTTCTAGTGCCAATAAAAACAAAAACTTAGGCTTGCACTTGTGGCCCTTATGAAACTTCTCATCACAATTATAACACAACCCCTTCTCTCTTCTAGCTATCATTTCAAAAGCATAAAGTCTCTTAACAAGCAATGCATGAACCTCATTAGGAGCCTTAGTAATAACAGTCATAGAACACCCTGATTAACGAATGCAGGACATTACGAAGCCGGAGGTAGCGCAAGCTATGCGCGATCTCAATGGCGAAGGCTCACCGGGTCCCGATGGCTTCCCGGTCTTCTTCTACAGGGAGTTCTGGCCCATTCTAAAGGAGGATGTCTTGGCTGTGGTACAAGAATTCATGATAGGTAACCGGGGATTCGAGCGTCTTAATCGGTTCTTGCTCTTCATGCTGCCCAAACGCAAGCCGGCGGAGGATATTGGAAACTTTAGGCCGATTGCTCTGTCTAATGCCATATACCTCACCGTGGCTAAGACGTTAGCAAATCGACTAAGTGATGTACTTGATGATCTGGTTCACCCCGTGTAGTCGGCTTTCATTAGTGACAGATCCATCACAGACGGATACACCATAGACACCAAGATCATAGCAGCATGGCGATGCAGTGCCGACGGGGTTTTCTCTAGAAGGTGGATTTTTCCAAAGCCTATGACTCAGTTTCATGGTCTTTCCTGTGGCATTCGCTGCAGTTACGAGGCTTCCCACCGACTTGGATCACATGGATGAAGAGATGTATCACTACAACATCATTCTCAGTCCTGGTTAATGGTCGCCCGACAAGAGGATGGTTGCAGCCACAACGTGGAGTCTGTCAGGGATGTCCCCTTGCCCCGATGCTCTTTGTATTAGCAGCTGATGCCTTAGCACGATGCACATTCTCACCTTGCAACGCGGGCATTATCAGGGGTTTCTCTCCAGAGAGTGACACCGCTGGTATGATTCCACTCTTACAGTATGCGGATGATACACTATTCTTTATTGAGGGTTCAATAGCAGAGGCACGTCGGGTCACGATCATGGTAGAGCTGTTTGGAGTGGCTTCAGGGTTACAGATAAATCACGTCAAGTCTTCTTTCATCCCTTTTGGTATGCCAGCATCAGAGGTCACTAGGTGCAGTGAGGAGCTGCGTACCCCTTGCACTTCTCTACCGATCACATATCTGGGGCTACCCTTATCCGACAAACACATTGGGGTACATGGTTGGAGACCAGTCATGGAGCGTATGGAGCAGAGGCTACAGGGTTGGAGTTCGCGACTGCTTTCGAGAGGGGGACGCTTAGTCCTCCTTCGATCCATCCTTTCAGCACTTCCCATATACTACATGTCAGTGTTACAGATGCCAACCACGGTGGAGCGTCGTATGGACACAATCAGGAGCAGATTCTTTTGGCAAGGATGTGGTGCAGATAGATCAGAGGCTCACTTGGTGGCTTGGAGAGAAATATGCCGGCCAGTGTCGGATGGTGGACTTGGGGTCCGGAATCTACGCTGGACCAATCACGCCCTCTTGGCTAGATGGGTTGGTCGGATCATGGGGCCAAGGGTGGACATGTGGAGCAGGTTTTTCTTCGCCTGCTACGGGCAAGATCTATCATGGGAGTCACGGACTCGACTTTCGTCGGGAGCATCCCATTTCTGACGCGGGGTCGCCACAGTTCTGCCATTGTTGAGACCCTTGTTCTCGGCTACTCTGGGCTTAGGGACCGACTTTGCCTTTTGGAGCCACGAGTGGACACACGGGGGTACACTAGCGGGGTCATTCCCATGCCTTGCAGCCCTTGCAGCTAGGCTGAGGGCGACAATCAAGGATTGTTGGTTGTCAACAGACACGGCAGGAGGAGGTATATGGCTTCCACAGTTTAGAGCAGCTTTGTCGGATCAGCGATACGAGGAGTTCCTCGGATTATTGGATCACATTTCAGGATTGCGTCCGGATGCTTCCACGACAGACGGCTGGCTCTGGCTACCTGGTCAGTATTCAACGAGCAGAGTTCTTAGACAGCTACTCCCGGGGGGCTCAACACCGGTGGATACCAGAGCGGACTCCGGGCACATCTGGCGCCTACACATGCCCCTCAAAGTAAAAATTTTCAGTTAGTTGTTTCGACGAGGCAGACTCCTAACCAAGGTATACAGATCGAGATGGGCACTACAAGATGATCCTACATGCACACTATGTGGGTTGGCTGAGGAGGATATCACTCACCTATTCTTTACATGCCCCTTGGCTATTGAGACATGGCGCCACATTGGACTTGTGGAGGTGGACACCTCAGGCCCAGGAGAGTTTTGGGCCTCACTACGAGCACGATGCACGCGACCACACCTAGGATGGCGACGATCATGAACTACTGCTATGGTTACCACATGGACGATATGGCTGCAGCGTAATCACACTATTTTTGAGGGGGAGAGATGCTACACTGAGAATATTGTACACCACATCTCTTCTTCTATGAGGGAGTGGGGCTTGGGATAGGGTTTTCTTTTGAGACATACTTTTTGGAAGGCATATCTTTAATGCAGCCTTCTCTATCATACATGTACATATACCTTTTCTACATTAATACAAATGGGAGACTACCAACCTTGTATTCGTCCTTTCCCTTATAAAAAAAATGTGATAGTGGTTTAGAGAGGTCGGACAGAAACTTGTTTTTGAACCCCAGCACCATCCAAGAACTTCTCTTCTTGCAACTTAGCCAAACTAATAGCATGCATCATTGTCTTAGGCTGACAAAACCGAAAAAAATTTGTCTTAGGCTGAAAATCTAACACCTCCCTTCTAATTTGAGATTTGAGTCCAGATATGAAACAAGAAAACATAAAAAGACCCATATAGACCAACAACCCTGTTAGAAAGTGATTCAAATTGTGATTGATACTCCCAAACAGACCCAGACCCAGTTTGAGTCAATTTAGATAATGCCCCTTGATTATCCTCGAACTCGGAAGGTCCAAATCAGATTTCCAGTGATTTCAAAAATTGAGACCAAGAAAAAAATTGATTGTTTTTATGCATCCATCTATACCATTGCAAAGTAGGACCTTCAAAAGCAAATGATACTACTGTAATCCTATTCTCATCAGAAATATTATAAAAATCCATGAATTGCTCAACTTTGAAAATCTATCCCATTGGATCATCTCCAAAAAAATTAAGAATTTCCAACTTAATATTCTTCAAAACAGTAGATAATTTAGATGAACTATCCGAAACAGTAACATGAACAACAAAATTTGTAGATGCACCATCAATATCATTAGGGTTAAGAGTAGGACGCACATAATCCATTCGAGAAGCCAGAGTATCATATTTCTTGGTAAGCATATTCAAAATTTCATTGAAAGATAGAAATTGTTGTTCCATTAATTGTTGAAGCTTACTAACTGCATCTTCCACTCTTGACCATCTTGTGCCCTCTGCCATTGAATATATCTGAATATGCACTGGAAAAGGAAACAAGAACACCAAATTGTTGGGCCTTCCACTGTGCAGCCCAATCACTCCTGCAGCCGGCACAAGCGCCAAGACAACACTTTGAACGCTTCGCCCTAAAAAGTACTTAAGCTGCAGAAGAATTTTCTAGCAAACGTTTGCTGATGGATTTTCTTTCTTGTGCAGGAACTCTAGGGTTTGATGGTTCCTTTGGCCTCTCCTCTGCCAACACTTCTGCTGGTTCTGAAGGACTCCTTGCTGAAGATCTGATGCTGTTAGGTTCTTCACCTGAGACAAGGAGGACAAAAAAAAAATAAATGGGTGGTTCGAGCTCCCACTATTCTTTATTGAGTAAAACTGAGGTAAAAACCCTCACACCTTCACTTCCATTCCCTCCTTTTATAACCTCCAGATTCTTGATTTGTTATAAGTCTTGTCCTATTGCGTTACATGTCATCGTCTTATTAATATGTTCTTAGGAATCATTACATGTCATGATGCCTAACATGATCTCTGATGTGAGGATTATGATACTATGGGTTTGTGTAATGAAATTTGTGTATGGATGGGTGTGTGTGAGGTATGATAATCAAGTTTTAACCCTTTTGCTTCCTCAAATCTGCAAGTGCACAGGTCGAGTAGCCAACTCGGGTATCGTATCCACAGTGAATTGAA
>LTAE01000055.1:15406-28307 GCA_001647135.1 Pontederia paniculata
ATAGAGGTGGCTTAATTGTTCTTTTGCTTCTCAATGACAAAGAAAGTTCATTAACGGCATCAGGTGCCCCAGAGCTTATGTCATAAGTTGGAGAAACATGAATATCAACAATTGAAGAGATAAAAGTGTCAGCAGGATGATCATCATCAGTCTGAATATCAGTGAGGATATTTTCAGAATTAGTATTAGAAGGCTCCAATCTTGTAGGACTAGTTTTATCTGTAGTATCAGTATTGTTAATAAGTGGAACCCGAAACTCTTGTATATCTGAATCATCAAGTACAATCTGCTAAGGAATAAAGCAATTTTCATAGGGAATTGTCTCAGAATTTTCCTTAAGAGCAAATGGAAAGATAGACTCAACAAATATGATGTCTCTGCTCACAGTGAAATTCTTAGTTTTTAAATCAAGAACTTTATATCTTTTTTTAGTCATAGAATATCCCATGAACACACATGGAGTGACTCTTAGAGCAAATTTATCAACCACTATTTTGTTGATCTTATAACACAAACAACCAAAGACTTTAAGATGCTACAAATATGGTTTTGTGCCAAAAAATCTTTCATAAGGTGACTCATGATTTAAAACTTGAAATGACATTCTATTGATAAGATGTACTGCAGCTTGAATGCTTTCACCCCAATACTTAATTGAGATCTTAGCTTGAAAAATCAATGATCTTGCAACACTAAGAATATGTCTATGTTTTCTCTCAACTAAACCATTCTGTTGAGGAGTGTAAACACATGTACTCTGATGCACTACACCTTTGGAAGTCAGAAAATTGATACATGTTGAATTAAAATATTATGAACCATTATCTATTCTCACTATTTTAATTTTGGCATCAAATTATGTTTCTGCAAAAAAGAAAAAAATTTGAAGAACAATACTGCACTATGATTTATGCTTTATCAGATATGTCCAAGTCATTCGGCTTTAATCATCTACAGTGGCAAGAAAAAACCTAAAACCATTGTGAGTATAGTGTCTATAAGGACCCAGGTATCCACATGTAAGACTTCCAATTTGGTTGTACTTCTAACAGCTTGAGTACTAAGAAAATGAAGTGTAGTTTGTTTAGCCAAAGGACATACATCACAGTGAAAAATATTCTGTTTGAAACTTCCAATCTCTTTTATCAAGAAACAAAATTTATCCAAGGGCAAATGACTCAATCTTCTATGCCAAATCTCTGCTTCAACATTTTTAATTCCAACAGCTGCATAACCTAGTTTTTTATTTATTGTTCCTCTTGCCTTGTTGACAAAATATAAACCATTGCTCCTACTTCCAAATAGCTTCTCTTGCTCACTACATTGTGGTCGGACTATACAATGATCAGATGAAAAAATCACAGTACAAGATAAATCATGTGTTAACTGTGAAACAAACATGAGGTTAAACTTGAAGGTTGGAACATACAACATATTTTATAATTTTTTACTAGGTTCAATATAATAAGAACATACATGAGTTACCAAAGAAATATCCCCATTTGGAAGAGTAACATAACTTTTCTTTGTCACCTCTTTAACATCTGACAACCGTTTTAAATTGTGTGTCATGTGATTTGATGCACCCGTATCAATAATTCAAGTATCATCTGAATCAAAGAAAGCCAATGAGAAAATACCTCTCAAGTTTGCACTCGTAGACATGTTTGCACTCGTAGAAGACATATTTATAAGAATTCCAAAGTGAAAAAGATCAAATTACTTCAAGATTTTAGATTCAGAAACCAGAAGATGATCGAACAACTCCAAGACTTCATATCTAAAAGCCAGAAGATGACCAACAAGCGATAAGATTAAATTTTGAATAAAGATATAATCAAACACTGATAACTGCCAAATGAAACACCGATTTGAATCTTCTAGAGGATTCCCAGAAGAATTCTCACAAAAAATAAGTGATTCATCGTATTGATTTGTAATATATTTGTAGAAAAAAAGAGGATCAAACAAAATATTTCAGAGCTTAAGAATGAAACAATCTGATCAGATAATCAATTTAATCGGATCCTCAAGTTATGCCTTCAAGAAAAATCATCAGATCTGAAATCGCCTGAGACAAATTGACTGCTTCAAGTGGACAACATTGATGCTTTCTGAAATCGCCTGAGACAAATTGACTACTTCAAGTGGACAACATTGATGCTTGCTCTGATACCATGTCAAAAATAGAGTAATCCAAAAAAATTCTCCATGAACGTCATGGGAGATCACACAAGCTCTAGAATATGTATAAAAAACATAGTGTAAAAAATAATTTGAGAAGAAAATTTGAACTAAAAATTTGATTATCAAGTGTTACAAACTAACTCCTCTTTTCTTTCCTTTTATAGTGTACATACATAAATAATATTGGCGCGAACGTCTATTGATTGAGAGATCAATGAAACGGACACGCACGAACGTTCATTGATAAATCAATGGAGCGAAAAATGTTGGTCGAGCGCGTGGACCCGTCCATTAATCTGGAGATAAATGGACCAGATTCACTTGGTTTCTACCCTTTAACTCCATGCACACTAAAAGAGGTGTACTTGAGTTATCAAGGATCTGCAGTAGTTAAATTTTAAATGCTAAAACCAAAATTGAACTTAAAAATATTTAGAACAAAAATTAGAGGTCCAACTCTAATATAATTGGTATAATCAGAGGACCCATGCTAATAATAATAGCAAGTGTTTGGCAGGATAAGGAGAAAAAAAGGAGAAATGAGAAAAAAAATGCTCAAGTAACTATGTAGATATCATGTATTGAACTGCACGTAAAGTTTACACCAAATAGTGACCAAGCACCGCACAGAACAAAAGGTTACACAGGACACGTACAATAAACCACCCCACACTCCCAAGGAACACGTACAAACATCACTGTTCCACAAAACAACTCGAAACAGAAATAAACATATTATTACAAAGCGCACTACATAAACAAGATCCGGACCAAAACGAAGCCCCTCACACTTCAACGGGGGCCCTCATTGAGCCGTGCGGCCGCAGCCACGGCGGCGCCGACGCCTCCCGGGTGCCTGTCCACCTTGGCGCTCGTCCTGATCTCAGCCCCCAGCACCACCTCCGCATCCGCCCTCGTCGCTTCCTTGTCAGCTATGATCCGAGCTGTTGCGTCCTGAAGGAACACAAAGGAGGATATAAAGTTTTAAGCTCAGAACAGGATTTAATATGGTAACTCACGTCGATCAAATGCTTATTATACCCCAAGGACGTCGCCGAGCTTGGTCTTCTCCTCGTCGCGATCAGTGCACGCGTTTGCAGCAACTGCGGCCTGCGCGGCCGCCCCGACGCCGCCAGGCAGTACGGCTTTTATTCCTGTTGCAGTCGCCTCGGCGGCCGCGATGGCTGCGGCATCACTCGGTTCCACTGGCTTCTCGCCTGCAGTTTTCGCCGTCGCTTCTAGAGCTTCTCCGATGGTTATTTTGTCGGTCCACATTGCTGCACCTCGTCCACCGCCTACAGCTTGCTCTCCGCCTGCTGCTTGGGTGGCTACGCCGCCGCCGCCGCCGCCCAGAGAAGCTTGGTTTCCCTCTCCGCCTACGGCGCCAACCACGTACTGGCCGACGGCCTGTTTCATGACAAGAAACATTAAAGCTTCGACGTTTAAAAATCATTTTGAGAAGAAAAAAGTCTCGTGTCAGTGTCAGTGTCCATACCTGTCCGGCGACGAACTCGGTAACGAGGCATTGGTCCGGTTGGCCAGGGATGGCCGTCCGGGTGATGGAGACACCCTGGCTGCCCGGAACGTCGCTGAATTCTTGGTGCCCGACCACGCCGCTCTGCTCGTTGAACGAGGCAGCTGCCTCCATGACAGAGGCCGGACCGCCTTTGGGCGTCTGACCATACACTCTGGTCTCGGCGGACTGCATCATGGCCGCGTCCCTCGGCGCTATGACTTGGTCGGCGAGGTCCCCGGCGACCGGGAAGACGTCCCCATACTTGACCGGAGAAGCCTTCGCGCCTAGGCCCTCGCCTTGGTCCAAGCCCTCTTGGGCATCTCTCCTTGGTTGCTCTTGGCTCATACTGTGAGAAAAGTGATCAGAATAGAACACCCTGTGCGATCTTTCAGATGCTTCGTTCTGGATTTATACGAATGCAACAAAGATGGAAGTGTCAGAGAATGAAGGCCACGCGGCTCTTAAAGGGAGGACTTGGCAGCTTTTACTGGATATCGTGGCGACATGGGATACCGGTTACGTTCTTGAGCGGTGGACGTTATGAACAGATAGATCGTTGTGCTGCTGTGCGTGCTGAGCAGTTGCGACGTACGTTGGATTTTTTTGCCCTTTACAAGGAGATAATAATGAAAAATAAAAGAAGAGAATAAAAAATAAGTACAAATATATCTTTATTAGTAACTCAGGTCGATTGTTGGCTTTTCTTTGCATTTCTATGTTGAATTAATTAATCCGTTCTATCCAAAAATGAAAAAAATGAAGTAATATAAAAATTTAATTTAATAATTATTCAGATATTTATATTTTTTTAAGTGTGATATACTAATACTTATGGTTTATCTTAATTAATCAAGTAGAATATAAAAATGATAACAATTCAATACTTTCAGTTCTACTCGAATGAATTAGATAAGATAATTATTGTATAAAAAAATTTAAAAAGATATCAATTTTTTATATTTATACTTTTAACATTAGATTTCAGATAGCTAGATATAATTCGTGAGACTCATTAAACTACAGATTATAGTGCTAATACGAAAAACTTTTGAATATTTTTTTTAAATAAACGGTCAGGAAAACCTTTTGCTTGACCAAGTTAATTTTGAACATTTTATCATAAAAAAATAATGAATTATGTGTTCCTTTCTTAGCAAGAACAAAGATATATTGTCAATTCGTGATTCTTGAGCTATCGCCTAATTTTTTTTACTCGAGTTTATCCATAGTTAAAAAAACATGTAGAATATATTTTGCACAAAACGAAAAAAAAAACACACCATTCAAATCTTTTTTGTGTTAATCAAATAGCACGCTGATTTCTCAAATCATTTTTCCAAGTATTATTTCTGCTACAAATTAAGGAGAGTTCAAATGTATTGTAAACTAATCGACCAAAAGCTTATGTTATAAAACTGAAATGTAACTGACTTTACAAAAAAATGTTTTTAACATATCTAAAGATAAACAAATGCATGAACCGATGACCTCTCCAGTGAAGTGACATGTGTCATCAAAAGAAGGAAGCCGGCTTCGGAGAGGTCCTAAAACCAGGAGTTGAAATGTTTTTTTTCTTTTACTACGTACATAGAATATGCTACCACGAGTTTAACTCGTAAAATTTTTTACGTCTTTAAAATTTGTGTCATATAAAATTGAATAAACTTAAACTCTGACTATATTTGATAAACTCGAATAAACTTCATCAATTCCACACAAAAAATTGATAATTCCATTAATTAAATATTAGTTTCAAGACGCAGTTGAAATACGTGTGTTAATTAATTACAAATTATAAATCTTTATATCTTAACATGGTGAATAACAATATTTATTATTATGATTCTTATTATTTGACATTATTAACGTTTTAAATGACTTAATAGATAATAACTAATAGTTAATAATAATTAAATTAATGATTAATTAAGTAATTATTGATATTTAATATTTGCCAAATAGATAATAGTTAATAACAATTAAAATTTACGATTAATTAATTATTAATATTTAGCATTTCCCCAATGATTTAAAAATAATATAAATATTTATTGAATAATCCATATTATTATACTTAAATAAATAACTTATTTTTAGTTAATTATTTTTACACTAATAAATAACGATAAAATAAATAATATATAAATAATGTATAAATTGTTAAATGATAATAAATAATCAAATGATTATATGATCTCAAAATAAATATATTATAAAGATGTTAGTAACTACTTTAGAGCCGTGCCTAAGACAATATTTTAGATTTTTTATGGAGCCTACGAATTTATATATTTTATAAAATTATAGATTTTTCTATGGAGCCCTACGAATTTATATTTTTTATATAATTCTAACTTATCGAGCATGCATAAACAGAATTATATCTAAGAACGTTTATTTTTTTGCTTATACGTAAAATATCAGTTTGTCGAACGAAATACGTGGATAAGTTTTGATCTCCCGCATTCTCACTTTTCAAAGAATCGTCGACTGATTTGAATCTCGAGGTGACCTTCCACATTCTTTACGTAAAACAATGTTCAAATTTGCAAAAGATATGTTAGAGTGATGACTATTGACTATTGTTATTAAATAAATGATTATGTATTTATTCAAGAAAATAAAAAAAGTTTAACAAGGGATAAAATGATGGATTTTTTATATATTCAATAATATAGCATTAATATTATGGCAGCATTTCGAATATGAACGAATGGATCATTGATATAAATTTTGTAATCAGAAACGAACAAGAGAACTAGAATATATGATAATATATTATAAAAAATTAAGAAGATCAAAATTTGAATTTTAAATTTTTAAATATTAATCTAGACCACCTATTCATTAGATTAATTAAAAAATAATAATAATTTATTGATATCTATTTTATAAACATCTATTCATTACATCAATTAAATAATTATAATAATTTATTAACATTTTTATCTATTAACTATAATTACTAATATATATTTAGATATGTACTTTATATCATTATATATATATATATGCGAAAAATTAAAAAGGACTGAGACCACACATATAATTTATAATTAAAAATAAATAATCTATTTAATCATTTTTTTTATTTTTTTATCAATCACGTAAGATAAATGATAAAATATGATCCAAATGAGAAATAATAAAAGATATGATATCTTCCATTAGATCCTATCTAATTTGCAAAAGTTAAATTGCCCTCGCAACATTTTAACACTAAACACTGAAATGAACTGTACATGCAGAGTTTATTATTAGATTCACACACAACTGCTCGTCGGATTACAGACCACGCACCAACGTCCAAAAACGTACTAAAGCCCAGCCCCCGCTGATACACAAGTGATACAAAACATCGACCATGGCGTGTAATCCGACGCACCAACGTCGGAAACGTACTAAAGCCAGCCTCGGCTGATACAAAACATCGACCATGGCGGCGCCGGCGGCAGCAGGGGCGCCATCAATTTAACGCCTTTCGTTAAGCCGCGCAGCTGCGACGACGGAAGTGGCAACGCCACCAGGATGCGTCTGCATGTCTGGACTGTTGTGCATCTCCGCTCGCAACACCCTCTCGGCGTCCTCCCTCGTCACCTCCTTGTCGTCCGGAAGCCTCAACGATGCGTCCTGATGAGACATGCATGCATCAACATGTTGGGGACAAGGTAAAAAAATTACTACGGTGCATAGCACGTAGTTGTGCTTTCTTCATCAAAATTTCTCGTAAAATTTAACTTCAAATTAATGTTGGCAGTGGAATGATCATATATTGTTGTGCCATGCATGTTAACTAGTTACCCCAAGTACGTCGCGGAGTTTGGTCTTGTCAACCCCGCGAGCGGCGTTGTCAGCAGCTGCCGATTGCGCAGCAGCAGCGATACCGCCTTTGATATTAATGCCGGCCGCAGCAGACTCCGCGGCCTGGATGGCGGCGGCGTCACTCGCCTCGACGGACTTGTCGCCCGCCGTCCCGGCGGCCGCTTGCAGCGCCTCTCCCATGGTGATCTTGTCGGTCCACGTTGATTCCGTTCCGATATCTGCCCCCGGGAGATCTCCGATTCCACCGCCGACGCCGCTCTCCTGGCGGCCTCCGATTTCAGCGTCGATCACGTATTGTCCCACTGCCTGCCGTCATCGAACGTGCGTGGTTAACATCGGGTCCTCCTTCAAGCCTACAAAGAGCAGGCTAAAATTAATAGTCCACATATGTAGTCATATACCTGGCCGGCGACGAACTCGGTGACGAGACGTTTTCCGGGCTGGCCGGGGATGTCAGTCTCGGTGATGGACACGCCCTCCCGGGCCGTGACCTCGCTTATCTGACCGTGTCCGACGTAGCCGCGTTGCTCGTTGCGCATGGCGGCCGACTCCATGACGGCCGCGGGGCCGCCTTTAGGTACCTCGCCAAGGATGGTGCTCTCCGCTGACTGCATCATCGCCGCGTCCTTGGGCGCGACAGGCTGTTCAGCAATGTTTCCGGTGACCGGAAGCACGTCGCCAAACTTGATCGGCGCACCCTGTTTTCGACCTTGGCCTTGATCCGAACCCTGGACGGGCCTTCTTGGCTGCTGCTGGCTCATGTTCCTAGAGCTTATGAAACTGGCAACAAGGCGGCGACGAGAGAAGCCTGAGAAGTTACGGGCACAAGTGATCATTACTGTTAAGCTTGATTCCTTTAATTAGACGCAATTCCTTCTATTTATACATCTATGTGGGGAGGTTGAGAAGGAGGTCATGGCGGCTGAGCATGCGAGACGTGGCCGAGATGTAGCGGCGGAGGCGGCTGAGAAGGGCACGTAGGCACAGAGGAGGACCGCGGACGAACAAATGGCGCCGCCCAAAGCGCGTCCTTCGCCGCTCTTTCGGAACGATCGGCGGTGTCGCTGTTAAGAAATGAATTGCCCAAATCCAAAATAATATTTTGATGGTTAGAGCTCTAAGAACTTAATTTTGAAATTCATCAGCTAAATTTTCGACCTAAACATCCATTTTCAATTTTAATTCGCCAACAATTAAATTAGATATAAGAGTTGTATAAATCTAATTATATATAAATTAGTATAAAAGTTTACTAAATGACTTTAAAAGTATTATAATATATTTTATTCTTTAAAATAAAATTATCGATCATTTTAAATATTTACAGTCATTTACAAAATATTAATATACACATTTCTCAGTGAATAATTAATAATTTAATTAACTTAATTAATTAAGAAACTACAACATAAACTTGGAATTATTTTTTATATGTGAATTCGATTTGCTTTCGGCATTTTATTTCCTTTTGCTTTTGTATAAAAATTTATGTCAAACGAATACTTTTATAATCGTCAACAGTTTTAAATTTTAGGCGAATAATGTGATAGACTTCTTTTATTTCCATTTTTCTCAAATCATCACACATTCCTAAAAATTTATTTTTTATTTTCTAAATGATATAATTCGAAATTAATAAATTTTGCGAATGATCCCGAGCTATTGCGATTATATTTAATGCAAACCCTAACTTTAATCTTTATTTTTATATTTGAGATCGATTTCCACTGACTCAATAGTGATGTGTTACACTTTTCTCTTTCGATGTCAAATAACACACCATAAGAAATAATAAAAGAAAAACATATCATTTATTTTAAAAATATACATTTAAAATATCAATAATTAAGGAAAAAATAGCGCTCCATAAAAGCGGGTTGCACTTTACAGTAATCGAAGGGGCTGCTGCCTCACCCCCTTTGGTGAACTCTATGTTGAAAACCCGATTCGATCCGATCGGTCGGATCGGTTGGATCGGTGTCCGGAGTCTAAAACGAGCTATGAGTCAGTCAAAATTCGGGGTGTCAATTGGACCGTTTTAACTCGGTCAAACCCGATCAAAACACGGGATGAACCGCTTAACCCGACAGATTTGACCAACCCGATCAAAAAAATTATATTTTTTTTCCAAATAATAATAATAGAATTTTAATTTATTTTTCTAGAGCTAAATAATATACTATATCATATAAGTAAGATTTAGAATATTATATTAAATAAAAAATTTAATGAATCATTCGAGCATATTAGTGTTTAATAATTATCTTATTATTTATTTTGTATCATTAAGCACTATTACAAATTATGAATTAGAATTAAAATATGATATTATTATAATTAATAATATGTACTCATGTATTTTAATTTTACACATTTTTTTATTATAGTGATCGGGCGTGGTCATTCTGTTTCTCTTACAATTTTTTTATATTAATTTATTAATATCCGGTTCGACCATCCGGTCCGATCGATGCGACCGGTTCGATCTGACCCGTCAAACTATTCGGGTCGATGTCCGGATCGAATTTTAAAACACCGTGAACTAGATACCATAAGATTTATAATCAAAAGATTAATTTCACATCTAAGTGCTTAGATTCATTTTTCAACTTTTGGCAAAATAACAAGGCAAAAATATTTATATAGAGTTGTTCACAATCCCTGAGATGTCTTTCTAGATATTATTTCTTTTAATAATATCTTTAAAAATATAAATTTGTGGTTAACCTAAACTAAATGTCGTAACATGTAACGGTTACTCGGGCACCTTCATAGCTAGTCCATGATGTCTTTCTTCTTTTTGTAAGAATTGGAGAACTAGTACTTCGGATGTCGGTTGGTGCTTATCTGTCTGAACTCATATTCAGAAACGGCTAATAGGACACTAAAAAAAATTTATAATTTCTTATAGAATTATTGAAAAAGTCCATCATAAACTCCGTTTCTAACGGATTATGAATGTCATAAAAATGTTCGTTTCTTTCTAACGGATTATGAATGTCAGAAAAAGATTCATTACAAAAAGATTTCTGATAGATAAATTACTCATAAAAATTTTGATAGAAATAATCGTCAGAATTTTTGACGGGCTTAGTACCCGTCAAAAATTCTGACGGACCGAGTCCGTCAGGTTTCTAACAGAATTATTTTTCATCAAAAATTTATAAAAAAAAATTGCAAAAAAAAAGTTTTATATTCATTAAAATATATTATATATTTCGTTTCAAATATTTAATTTACATATCATTATCCTCATCGGTATCATCAGGAGCTTGTCCTTTCATTATTTGTTTCATCATTCCTTTCATTTCTCTTATTTGCACATGCCGAGTGTTCTAACTGCATTTTAAATCGCTATTGCATCTGCTTTTTCATTCGTTCTGTTGTTCCATTTGCTTGTGTCATTTATCAGCACGTCGTTGTATCTCTTCATTTGAATAGTCCGACACAGATTTGCATGTTGATTCTAAGTCAACATAAGTGATGGATGAACCTAAATCATGGACACGACTTTTGTTCGTGCCGAATGTTTCCTCCAAAGTTCTCTAGTTGACTTTGGTGTGCCTCCCTTTTGTGTAACCTGAGTGATAAGCTCCTCTTGTTTCGCTTTAAATCCTTCTTTAAATATAGTTATAAATAAAAAATTAATTAAAATAAAATATCGAATTAAAATAAGGGTAAAATATTTGTGCAACGCTTTAAATTATAGCATGTATTAATAAGCCTTTAGGAGAATGTGAGAGGGAGTGAGCTGTTGTAATATATAGCGTTGCACACTCCTTGCCCTCATTAAATAATATCTTGCATATATTGTCTTTGCAAAATTTGTATTTTTTCTGTGATTAGTTCTCAAAAAACTTTATCTTCTGTCAATTTTTCACCGCGCTCCAATTCCTGAAAGAAATTTTATCAACAATTAATTTGAAATAATTTTTTTTAACATAACATATTAAAATACTTTAACATATCATTTTTTGAGTGGTGCCCCTAGAATTACAACTACCCGCATATAGACAAACGTCTTGTTTAGATGCGCGATTAGCCTTCACATTTTCATATTTTTGTAGTCCTCAGTGGACCAATTAGAAAGTAAATTCATTCATACATTCTCGCCAATCCAATTAGGCCTAATTTGTGCGGCACATGCTTCAAAGATTAGTTAAGACAATTTTTTTGAACCTAAATGTTTTTCACATAACTTCATTGTTCTCGACATTTACCAAACATCAGCCTTTAAAATTTACCGAATTAGAACATAAATATTATCATTCAATTAAAGAAAATTATAAAACAAATTTGAAATTCTCTAAATCATATTTGTGTGGTGGCAAGAGGTATTTCATTGCAAGAAAGTCGACCCAATATCAATAATTAGATTTATAATATTTTTTATATAAATGAATTTTAATAATTTCAATTGATTAAAAATTTATACTATAATAGTTTAAACATGGACATCTAGTTATTTCTTCTTGTGGATACAGAGATGGTTGACACACAAAATTTATGAAATATTCAACCACATTCACAAATTTTTATATAAGTTCTATACGACTAGGATTTGTTCTATTATACATTAATCGGCGAGTTTCCGGAGGAAAAATTTTTCTGCAATAATTATATAACTCCTAAATTAATACAACAATATTCAAGCAATTTCACAATTAATATTAAAAGTAAATAAGTAAGCTAATCAATTAATATAAAAATTAAATAAGTAAGCAATATTCCAACAATTTCACAATCAATTAGCTATTTTTAACAATAAATAATAAAAAATTAATAGCTTAAATTAACAAGTAACATTAAGAATAACAATAAATACACTAAACAATTATCACATAAATTTAAATAACATAAACAAAACATTAAAATAATCAATATTAAACTAATGCATTAAATTAGCAATAATATTACACTAAATTAGTCAACATAAATAAAATATGAAACTAACAAACATTAAAAAAAATTAACATAAATAATGTATAAACTTAATTAATTAGAAAATTGATTAAAAAAAGGGGCTCGTGCGCGTGATCGCGCGAGGTGGGCCTATGCGACCTCGCGCAGGGGTTCGCCGAGACCCTGCGCGAGGTCCGCAGGGTCCGGCGACCCTGCGACAGGCTGCGCAAGGGTCGTCGGACCCTTGCATGAACACTCATAGGGGTCCTAGCGACTACAGGGAAAAAAATAAAAGGGAAATTATCTTTAGATGTCGGAGAAGACTTAGAAGACCGAGGAAATAACACGATCCAAAGCGCCAATAATAGAAAATTTTGTGAGCGGGAGAAAAAGACAAGGGAAGATATTTATAGAGGTATTTGTGACGAATTTTTGACGAAAATAATCTCTCACGAAATAGAAAAAAAAATTATC
>LTAE01000055.1:29250-55360 GCA_001647135.1 Pontederia paniculata
CCCCCCCCCCCCACACGAATTTAATGTTCACTCACATGATGGAAGAGGACTTCACGGGCTGCAACTTTCTGACGGACTTCTTTTGACGAGCTGATTCGTGATAGGCGACATCCGTCAAAAATTCTCACGGGTTCATAGCTCGTCAGAAGTTCTGACGAATAGCGTGCCCATCAAAATATTTGACATGCATGCCCATCATAATCTATGACGGGTGCAGGACCCGTTAGAATATGACTCGTCAGAATTTCTGATGGACCCTCAATCCTTCATAAATTAGAGCGTCCATAAAAAATTTTGACGGGTCGTCTATCGGTGAGAATTTGTGTGAATTTTTTTTTTCGTCAAAAATTTCTCTCTTTGATTTTTCTTATAGCGGGAGTGCCTACATTGTGACACCTTTAGAAAAACATTTGCAATTCCTAATGTCCTTCTGTGTAGTATACAGGGCCACGAAACATAATAAAATTAACTTACTGGAAATATGATATAAGCTTTGGTTAAGTAAGTTTTCCAAAGATATAAACTAACTCTAACCTAAAGATAATTTTCTTAATGAAGTTAATTTGAGATGTCAAAGCTATGCATTGAAAATATTGAGATTATCGATTATCAATTACTTTTAAACCATCTTCAAGACTAAATTAACTCGATATTCAAAATCTAATAGATCACAATGTGTGGTATCAAGACCTAGCTATTAAATTGATTATTATGCTTTAGATAGCAGTGAAAACTGGGGTTAGTGATAGGAACGCGGTAAATATTTTTGCAATTGATAAGAGTTATTAAGAGCAGTAGTGAAGAAAATTAACAAGAGAAAGGATAATAAAAAATAAAATTATTTATTCTTGATTTATAATAAATAATTCTAATTAATTATAAAAGTTAATTTTTATCTTTCGTTTAAAATATATTAATTTTTTATCCTTAACTTTACTAATTCAAATACATCTTAAATAAATTAAACGATTTATTTTGTTAGTGATAATCATAATTAAATTTAATATTCAATTACAATATAAATTCATAAACAAATATTTTATTAATCAGATAAGTAAATAAACAACACCGTTTGTACCACCAGACCGTTTGGTGTGACGGAGGAGGCAACGCCGCAACGCCCAGGAGTAACATGAATTTAATTCACCAAATCTAATAGATTAAATAAATGTCAACTGAATCTCAACGTACGAAAGAAAATTTTCATCTATCATATTATCGATCGAACAAAATATTTCAAAATATTATTTGTAATAAATATGAAAGTTAGCTTAAAAATATTCCAAGGTGGTTTTCCGAGTTGATAAATACAAATTTTCGATCATTGTAAATTATTTTCCATTCGGCTACTATATTTTTCTTTACTCATATCCTATTTTGATCTTCGAATTTTAATTTATAATAAATTACTCTCTTAACTTTACAACAAAGTTTCTTCACCTACAATAAATTTTTTCGATTTTCACTATTTATCATAAATAAAAAACTAAAAAATAAAAATAGTAACATAAAATTTAATTTTTTTTAAATAATCTTTTAATTTTATTTAATTTTTATTTTGATCTTTTTAAATTATAATTAAATGATTCTCTAATTTTAATTTGTAATTGAATGATCTTTTAATTTTTTTTTATAAGGTGTAATTATCTCTTAACTTTATAATACGTTAAGACGCTCATCGAAGCTCTCTTTTTATTAAATTTATTTATTATTTTTTATCCACGTAAAAATACGAACATCGGAGCTCTCTTTTTTATCAAATTTATTATTTTTTATCCACGTAAAAATACGAATATTAATATTTGTTATATGTATATTATTATATATATGTAAAAATAATATGAACAAAAATAAATATTTTTTATAAATTTTATAAAAAAATCAACAATCATCAAAATTTAAAAAAAATGCACGTATTTAATAAAAAAATACACGTACTAATAAAACACGATTAAATTAAGTCGATGTTTCCCATATCAAACAGACGTACTAATTAAACCTAATTACATACTATTTACATAACAAATTAACCACCACTTAAGACTACACTAATTAACCTACACACAACTATTATGTTTACCACAGCGAACGACAAGAGCACGTTAAACCCCCTCGTTGAGCCGCGCAGCAGTCCGAAACGTAGCGGCTACTCCGCCCGGGCGAGTTTCCAGCTCCGGCGTCGCTCGGATCTCCGCCGCCGCAACCCGCACGGCGTCCTCTCTCGTCACCTCCTTATCCGCCGGAAGCCTCTCCAACGCACCCTGAAAGCAAATTCAACAATTAGGTCGCGTGAATGGCGGCATGCATTTACATATATACAAGAACTATTAGCCCATGCACGCGTTTGTACGTAGTACCCCCAGGACATCGGCGAGCTTGGTCTTGTACTCGTCTTGCGTCGCCCAGATGTTGGAATCGGCCGCCAGGTGCGCGGCCGCTGCCACGCCGCCCGGCAGCGTGACTTTGAGCCCGCTTGCCGTCGCCTCGGCCGCGGCAATCGCGGCGGCATCGGTGCGGTCGACCGGCTTGTCGCCGGCCGTCCTCCCGACGGTTTCCAGCACCTCGCCTACGGTGATCTTGTCCGTCCACATTGCGACATGCTCCGGTGCATGGACATCCTTTCCAGCACCCGGATCTGCGATTCTCCTTGGTTGTTCTTGGCTCATATTGTTGACCTCCGAAGGTGACGAAGGTTTGCATGCACGCATATATGCATATATCCTGTCTAAAGTACATAGAAGTAGATCATGTTCATGAATCGTCCACGCGTCCTAAAGTCTCGCTGACGTGCTAAACGCAGGGCTTGTTCACATGTACAGGGACTTGCTGGAAGGAGAGACACGTACGTAATGGTCTACGTACGATTTGTGAGGCGGTGGCCTGTCAATGTTACAGGATTGGACCAAAAGTTCGCTACATTCTTTTTGCTCTTCCTGATATTTCACAAGATTAGAATCCCGAATAGTAAATAAACTTATGAGAGGAATATCTAGCAGTTATCAATGTTTAGATTCTTCAACGATTTTGCTTAACGGAAAAAGTATTGAAGTTGACCTTTTTGATTACTTTGTCCATAAATGATTACAGACCTGTCATGACACATTTGTGATCTATCTCTTTTAAAATTAAATTTTCTCCAAATAATAGAAATAGAATGTCATTTGCCAATATACATTTTGAAATAGACGAAAGAAAAGATTCACTCTTAATTTAATGAGACGAGACAGACAATTTTATCGTTCTCAATTATTCGAACTATTATAATACATATAAATATTAAATTTATGACTGAATTAAAAATTCAATATATTATCTATACAAAATTGAAAAAAAATATAATTATTTCTCTCTCAATTTAAACATTAAGAAATATTAAATTTAAGTTTTCATCGATTTTTAGTTTTTCCAGTAGGTCGTGGGCTTCTATTTGTAATCCAAAAATATAGCGTGCAAACTTTGATGGTCAAACATTCAAGCAACTGTTATGTGCAAGCTTTTACTGGTAGTTCTTCCCGCCATCATACATAAACTATGCATCCGTTGAGCCATGCATCCATTATACTTGATTCCGGAATGAAAACATTAACATCTTAGTTGATGATTAAAATTAACATGGGTGTTTTGATTGAAAGAATGTGAGGTGTGGAAATGAAATGGTAGTTAAAAAAATTGTGAATAATAAGTTCTGATGGAAGGGAAAGGGATGTTGCAACGCCCGACCTCGAGTTATCGATAATTTATTATTTTAAATTCAAAGTTTGTAATTTATGATTCTGATATTTTTTTTAATTTGTCTGTATTATGACATTTGCTAAAAAATTATCTATAAGGATTAGATCTCAATTCAAATCCTATATTAGTATCATAATATATTGATAGTATCTTGAATCTTAACTCAATGATAAATTCTTATATAATTTTGTGTGGTTCATAGTCACTCTAATAATTGGGGCGACGAAATCGTCCATTTTATATGGGGATGTCACTAGAATTTCTATTTTTTTATTTTGTATTGAGAGTTCATATATAAATTTTTTAGAGTTTGAATTATTCTGTATTTTATAATTATCTATTATTTCTCCATTAAAAAAATACTCAACTGTCATCCGAAAACGTAACCCAATTAATGGTGAATCTCGTAAATCTTATGTCTTCTTCTGTGTGCGAACTTCTCACTCTCGTCTCATATCTGCAACATAACAAATTAAACGTAAATGAATCATATGTCCGAATAAAAATCCACAATTTTTAAATATAACATTAATAAATTGACACAAAGATTTATAAAGAAAAGGCTAAAGTTTCAGCCCTTATCTCTATCATATTTATCATCAAGATGCGGGCATCACTTGCAAAATGAGTTATCTATCTTGCCTATGTGAGCTTCTTACCTCCGTCACATCTATCATTCTATGATACGAGTCATTGCCCATCTATCATTCTATGATGCGAGTCATTACCTATAAAATCTGCTCCACCCACGTGAACTCATTTCCATCTTATCTATCATCTCATGGTGTGAGTCATAGTTCATAAAATGAGTGATTTGCGTCACCCCTATACGAGCTCCTCTCTCTATTACATTTATCATCTCATGATACAAACCATCGCCTACAAGGTGAGATATTTGTCTAATCTATGTGAGCTTCTCATCTCCATCACATCTATCATCTTATGATATAGGTCGTCATTCATAAGGTGAGTGATTTATCTCGCTTATGCGAACTTCATATCTCCATCACATCTATCATATCACGATATTTTTTACCACCTACAAGATGAGTGATCTGTCTCGCTTACTTGAGCTCCTTGTCTCCATCATATCTACATGATGTTGGTCATCACCAAGGTGGGTGATTTGCTTATCGAAATGAGGTCTACATCTCTATCATTTTTTCAATATTTAAAAGGTGTCAATATAAGATAATATAATAAGGATATTACAAGGAAATTAAAAAAGAGAAATCAAACTTTTAATGCATTTCATACATTTAGCCGTTATTTGGATGTAAAAATTGTATTTCAAGACTATTACTTTATCTCAAAAGTATTTATCCTTACATATAAGTGGATCGACTGATAAGTAAATTATCCTCACTTAAGAATATCTCAAGTTTTAATCTGTCTATATTTAAATTTTATTTACTAAGAGTCTTATCTATCATAATTAGTCATATGATCCGTGCGACACACATTAGTCGAGGCATACTACAAAAACTATGATGGCAATAAAAAAAAGTATTTCTCGAATTTTTATTGAATAAAATTATTATCACAAGAAGTTACAAATATTAATTTTGCTTAGCGATTGGACAAATGACTATTGGAAAGTAAAATTAAGTTGTAACTTATAATCAAGCAATATGAATAAAGTGGAAGCAACTAACAACCAGTAGCTTTTATATCTTACGACTTCTCATTGAGTAATATGTTTAAATATTATAATAACTTTCTTCATTAAACAACTCTATAACTTCCAAAATTGGCATAAGAAATAAACTTCTGTATGGAAAATAGCAGCAACTTTCATATAAGAACTTAAGATAGGATATTGAATTCATCAATACAACAGGCCAAATAGACATTAAAAAGAAAAGTACACAAATAAAAAAGAAAATAAAGAGAAAACTCATAAATATCTTTCTTACTTTTGCATTTCGTTCCCGTGTAACTTTCAAAAAACAGATTTAATTGTCAAATATTATATCAAAGAAACCTTCAAAAACGATTTTAATTGTCAAATATTATGTTAACATATATTGTGTTATATCATGTAGCTTCGGCCAACCATGGCCTCTCATCGCCCTTTGTTGGACCGGACCACAGCACCCGGCCTTGCCGAACTGGTTTCCATTACGGTTCATCTATTTGCCTCGCCCATGTTTCCCGCCGCTTTTGTTGCGCCCCACAAACAAATGGCCTCTCTCTCTCTCTCTCTCTCTCTCTCTCTCTCTCTGGAACGCATAACGAAGAGAGAGGCACAGGGCTAGAGGGCGAAGAGCTGCGAGAGAAGCTGCCATGGGCTCCGGCAATGGAAGAGACCAAGAAGAGTGCTGCTCTTGGTCCGCCTCTCCGGCGCCGGCTCTCGTGCTTCTGGAGGAAGGCATCTCTCTCGTTCTCTCTCGCTGGCCGGCGCTACAGATGGCGGTGGACAACGAGTGGGGCGGCAGCGACTCCCGCCACAAGATGGAAGAGCTCTCCTCCGCCCTCCTCTCCTGGTTCTCTCAGCCCAAGAGTAATAATATATATGATCTTAATTATCATCATTCATGCAGATTACTAGCAAAAGCAAATTGTGCTTAAAAATCTAGAAACAGTTCGTGTTCATATGTACGTTTAATCCCAATTCTCTGATCAGTTCGACTCAGCATCGACGACTTAGAACATATGCTCGATGAGATGATGGCTCTATCATTCAACACGGCCATCGAAGATGGCAGCATCGAGGAGGTGATCACATGTTTTCTTTTTCCTGCTTATCACCATATATATATATATATATATATACGTTCTAAATTCATCCGTATCTAAATCTATGTTCTAGATAAAAAATAGAGCTCAATGAATGTGCAGGACTTTATTTTATAGCTCTCATATTTTTTCGCATTTTCTTAAAGATTTATTAGTGTGGGTCTATGATCACAGGTTTACATCATAATATTTACATACAATATGAGAAGAAATGAGTTATCCTGTAATATAAAGTGCTGCACAAATATTTTACTCGTTAAATAAGAATCAATTGACGTGTGAGTATTTTGTTTCTGTTCAATTGAACAGATAGCAGAACAATTGATGATCGTGCATGAAGACTGCATTGGCAGCGACTGATACTAATCGGTCTGAAGCTTTGCTCAAATCAGGATTTAATCACCAAGCAATATGTGGCTTTGCAGTAGGTTGGTTTGGTTCGTTCCTCAGCAAATTTTACTGCATGCAACATGCTACAAGTGTTCTATAGATCAAACTCATGCAGCAAGTCCATGATCTCTGTGTTAACATGAACAGGTAAAGGGAGAGAGGTCACTTTCTCCTGGCCCTTGAATCTTAGGGAGAGAGAGTTGTATTAGCATATTCACATTTCATGTTGTCGCCAGGACCTGAATTGGAGAACAAAGCTCCAACATGTGGTCTGTAGATATATACAATTCTGTAAACCTATGCCAAAAACAGTATTAAAATGCTCAGGTTTTTCATGGTGAAGAGTTTTTTTTCCTACAAGGTTGGAGAAACTCCATGCTGATATCGATTAAAATGAACTGGATCATTATGTAGCGATAAGCTTTGCTAGATGCTTTTATTTTCGAGATCATGTTCTCTTCACAATTGTATATAAAAAAAAAAGATCAACTTGACCCAATAAGAAAATCAAATTTATATATCAACTTGAACAGTTGATATTGTTAGTTGAATATTTAACGGCCCTTTGCTGGACGGCGAGTGATAGTTGAAAATTTTCGGAATTTTAATGGTGTATTTTGATTGAGGGAAAGGAGGATAGAAGTTAAAGATTAACTTTGTTTCAATATTTTTTTTAAAAAAGAAAACAAAAAAAATATTTTTTTTTCCTTTTGAACTAATTAAAATTAATTTATTTCAAAAGAATTGAATTGGGCAAATGATTTTTTTTTCACGATTACTTTTTTCCCATTAATCTTAGCAAATGAAATATTATAAAGAACCATTGTCCCGCCGATCATTGCCCTTGCCGTAATCAAAATTAGATTGTGTTTGACATACAAATATAGTGTTTAGAATAGAATTTAACATGTTAACCTAGTCAAACCATTAAATAGATTATTTGATCAATTAATTTTCACAATGACGTCTACCAGTTAGAGATTTTTAATGGACTGGTATAGTTAACATTTAAAGTATAAAGGGTTGGACGTTACCATTTTCATAGGGCTGAGCATGATCCGGTCTCACCCGGTCATTCTGATTCGATCCGAAATTTTAGGAATATTCCCAGTTCAAAATATAACCGGGTTAGGACCGGGTCCGATCACTTGGAAACCTGGCCCAATCCGGGTCGGGACCGGGTTCGGGTTTAAGAAATCTGGATTTATTCTCGACCCGATTTTCTTATATTATAATATATAAATATATTTAAAATATATATTTATATAATATTCATATATTATATTATATTTTTTAAAAAATATCTAACATATAAATGGATTTTATTACTAATGCATAATGAAAAAGAGAGTTTATAGTTACTAATAATTAATATTAATAAATATTAAATTTTTAATTTTATTTTTATATAATAAAAAAATAAAATCGGGTCAATCGGATCGACCCGATTTTATTCCCGACCGGGACCGGGTCCAAGTCTCATTTCTTGAGACCCGGCCAAAACCGGGTCGGGACCGGGTCAAGGGTGACCCGGTCCCGAACCCGATTTTGCTCAGCCCTACCTCTTCATTCCAAATTTATCCTTCTTTTTCAACATATATTACACATGAATTTTGGTATAAATATTCTTAGATATTTACCGTCATATTATCTATTTTACTTTTAAGATAACATATATTGGTTGTAAAATTATATTTGTTATTATATTTATTTTACTTGTTAGGTCTTGTAATTTAAACAATGGATAGTGTGGATAAGATAATTTGTTTAATATAAAAAAATAATGTTATATCTTTTCTTATTATTGCCTAATTTTCAACGTAATAAAAGAATATTACAATTTCACTTGCAGTAGAATATTACAATTTTGCTTATTCCAGCTGAGGAAGTTCAGTCCCACCACGAGGTCATGGTCGTCCATTGGGATGATAGTCAGGTCTACAACTCTCGACCATTTTTCGAGACTCACCGGGATGTCTTTGGCGATGCCTGCGATCGGCACAACACGCGAGTTCACAGTTTTGAATTGTGTTTGATCTCTTGAGAGCGGAATCTTGAGTCACTTGACGGCACTCTCTGAGATGAAGATGTCGGAAGCTCTAGTGTCGATGAGGCTCTCGAGTTCTTTCTTGTTCACCGTTAGTTTGGTGAAGAGAAGACCTCCTTGGTTGGGCGTCGGCGAAGTCGACATGAAATTAAGGACATACATGACTCCCGGGCACTTGGGCGACGGGTGATGCTCCTCCTCTTCTTCCTAACCTTGTGTGACCATGACATTGACGACGGTGCGCTTTGGACAGTCTCACGTCCAACATGATCCGTCACAGATGTGGCAGCTTTGACGGCTTGAACTTGTCCAAGATGAATGGATTCATTCCCCGGGGCGTCTTACTACGATCATCGCGATGGGGATTTGACATCCGCCCATGCGACGAATGAGAGTCCTCTCCCCCACCAATGCCCTTGCCGTGAGGCTTTGGTGGCACTTGTCGTGAGTCTGAATGCTTTGTGAGAGCTTCGGCAGTAGACAACAATGAGCGGAGGTTGGTGCAGTGTTGGTGATTCAACTCCGTGCGGGCCCATTGCTTGAGCCCGTTGACGAATCTTGCTCGCAAAATTTGCTCATCAACTCGGGAATTTTGAAGGTGCAACTCAATGAACCCTTTGACGTACTCCTTCAATGATCCCTTTGTTGGAGATGAAACAATGACATGTTCGCCTCCATGTCCGAGCGTTGAGTGCCTCACTAAATTCTTCTCACATCTCGATCTGATCCATGTCACCACGATCGACATCCTCGTAAATGCAGTGCCACCATAGATTGACCGCATCTTGCAAGAAGAAGGATACGTTGAGTATCATCCTCTCTTCCGATGTAATGTCCTGGGCTTCGAGGTAGCGCCGAACATTCCAAAGAAATTCCTTGACTTCCTTGACTGATCGTTCGCCTTTGTAGGGACATGGCCTCGGGACATCGATAGGTCGTCGATCCTAGGAATAACTGGCGTCAGTCCCATGGCCTCTTGATGAGCGACGTTCGAGCAATTTCAGCTTGTTGTCGAACTCCTCATTGATTGCATCTCGCATGGCCGTCAACTTGTCGTCCATTGATTGCCTCAAGTTCATGATCGTTGCCTCCATGGTCTCCATACGGGCGTAGAGCGGAGCGATTTCGCTTTGCACATTCGGAATGCTTAGCGATTAGTGGGAGATGACATGCTCCTTGAGAGCTTGCATCTCCATTCCAAGTCGGGCGAGCCGATTCTCCAATGCTGACATGGCGTCCTTGGATCTCTCACGGTCGCGCTCTGGAGCGGGTGATGGACGAGCTTGGCCTTGCCTCCTTGGGTCATTCAACACTTCTGAATTGAAACCCATTGGCACGACTCAAAGAAATCCTAGTAGAGTTGCTCTCATACCACTTGTCACGGGGCGTTTGTGCGAGCACGACCACGTGCAACATCTAGACAAGCCTGGATGAGCGAGTCTTGAGTATGTCGTGCATGATGTCTTGTGCGGGGCGTCAAGACGGGCGCTTGGTAGCGATTGTGCAGCGACACTTGAGTGAGTGCTTGGCGGGCACTCAAGCGACGCTTCTCTGATAGGACACGGAGCTTGAGCGTCAAAGTCTAAGCGAACACTTGTCTTATGCGACAACGCTTAGGCACGTCAAGAGGAGTGCTGGAGCGACAATATTTCGAAGGGACACGAGCGCACCGAGGGGAAACTGAGGGTCTTGGCTCCAAGATGGTGGCCCCACCTATGCGGAGGACGTTTGAGAATGTTTGGTCACAATGCGGAGCGTCGGTCCGCTATTGTGGCATGTACACGAGAAAATATTGATGTTTGGTTGGAAAATGAAAGTTTTTAGTTAAACAATGCAAAGTATTACATCTAGGGTTGGGGGTAGCATGTTTCTCCTCAAATATACAGCAAGCCCAAGGGGTAGAGTGGCGTGAAGGACCAACAGGGGGGGTGCAAAACTACCTATACATGCTTGTCCTAGGCCACTAGTTGATGTCCTATGAAAACATTGATGAAAATCCATGAAAATTTTGAGAAAGCATAAAGAATAACTTGAGAACATTTATATGATGTTCCTTGAAAAAAGTGGACGTGGCCCATGAGAATGGTGACGCGCGACCGAGCGCGATGTGGTGCGTTGGCCTGAGCGCGATGCCACGCTGTAGGTCTGCGGAACATCGATGTTTAAGCGGGCCACAAAAATGACCCGTGACACGCGCCCATGGTAACATGCCATTTTCGGTAGTGGTCATTTTGGGGGACAGTTTGACCATTTTTCGTGCCACGATGGATGCAATCTTAGGCCCGTGCGTTTTCGACTCAGTTTTGATAGTTTTCGGGGAAATTTTTTTTTGAAAACTTTGCGTTTGAGAGACAAAAACTCACTCGTTCATGGCCACAAAAATGCACTCAATGCGCGCAACCTTCATTCCACGTGTTGACGTGGGTGTTTTGATGATTTTCTTGAAAAAAAATTTTCAAAAAAATCGTCGACGTCTATCGCCTGCCATGGGCGCGACCCGTGGAAATTGGTCGGTTTTCTCGAGCGCGCCCATGCAAACAGGCTGTTTTTGGTAGTGTTCATTTTAGGGGATCGTTCAACCGTTTTTCTGTGCTGCTGATGTGAAAAATATTTCAAAAAATTCGTCGATGTTCATCGTCCGCCGTAGGCGTGATCCGTGGGAATTGGCTGATTTTTTCTGGCGCGCCCATGCAAAGAGGCTATTTTTGGTAGTGTTCATTTTGGGGATTGTTCGACCATTTTTTGTGTCGTCGGTGGATGCAATCTTAGGCCCCTGCGTTCCTGAATAAATTTTGATGGTTTTCTGGAAAGTTTTTTTTAAACTTGAAATCGCATTGTGTAGTTGTGAAATCCCTTTTGCACGCCTGTATGTGAAACTTGAAGCCGGTTGCAAATTGTCAACGAAAGTGCTCAATGCCTATGCCATTGCGTTTGGCCTCGTCGAGCTCTTCAATGTCATACTACCCAAATAGCCGAATCAACCTGGCGTGTTGCCCGACGAACGACATTTCGGCGACTCCCCTGGTCACCGTCGCGAAGGAAGAAGAGGAAGGAGAGAAGGAACGGTCGCTCCTTTTTATTATAAGGCTAGGACACGTGGAAGTTACACTTTGTGCCAATGGGCTTTTAATTATATTTTGAACTGGGCTGACATAAAAAATCTTTGAAGTTTAATTATTTTATTTGTGATTTAAATTCAAAGGTACCGAGACAACGCCTCCTTGACGTTCGCAATTTTGAATTTTGATATCCAAAAGTTCATTGAACCGACAATTATATTAGGACCGTTTGATTATGTCTCTTTATTAGGAAAAAAAATTGCGATGAAAATTTTGCTAGTGGTAATTGCACTGATCATAATGTGTCAGTATTCTGTACGCGCCCTCAATTATTGATCACATTCACATACATAGAAAAATAATTAAAAAATCTTAAACTAAATTACTTACTCCTAGTTTTGGCTTCAAACCAATAAGCAACTCTTTTAGATTAACATTCTCCATTATTGGTTTTATAATTTGACTATTTTTTTATTTTGGTTTGAAATATTTAGAGTGAGTGAGAATCGTCGGTTATTTATTTTTAACTATATATATATTTTTTGCTTAGTTAGAATTTATAGTCATGCGTTATTAGATTCTCTGTAATTTTTATTTTAAATGAGTTTACAAGTCAAGAAATTAATTAATCGGTGCATAACCATATATACTTTAATATCATCCACAATAATTTAGATAAAATATAAAATTCAAACAATTATTAAAATTGTTATCTTCCATCAACGAGTACACTTATCATATATATTAAAATAATTAAACGAGACCGAAAAAATTCAAAAAGTTCAATTGAAGTCTAAGATTTGCTCGTGGCGCGGCATGTATGTTCTGTCGAAGGCCCAATTGGTATTAAGGCCCAAGCAGTCTCGGCCCATATATATTGCTCTTTAAAGGTACCACGCTCGTTTCTCGTGTCATTTTTGTAAACTTCATCAGTCGTCGAAATCTTAAAACGCCTCTTCGCTAGATCGACTCCTCCTTGGATTACAACTAAATCTCCGAGCACCTGCAAATCTCCGGTAATCTCGATGTTCTCGTTATTTTTGTTCCACCGAAATCTTTACTAGATACGTTGCTGGATTTTTGCAAGATCATATTTTGTTGCAAGATTCTTTCCCGGTGATATCTGCCCAGATTTTTTTTTCTTGGTTAAAATGATACAATTTCCTCGATGTTTTGGCTGATCAACCTCTGGAGCTCTTGATTCCTTTTTTTGTTTTTTGTTCTTTGTTTTGTAAGATGATCCTTTTGTGTGTTTTGATGGGGTATTGTGTTGGAATTGATTCAGAAGAATGGAGGTCGATGATGTGATAGACGGAAGTAATAGTCACACGCCTAGAACACCATCATCGCCGGAACGGAATAGTTCTTCTGGGAAGGGCGGTCGCTTGGTTCCCATACCAGTGCCCGGGGGTTCTTCCGGAATTGGCCTGCCCTATGCCCCGGAGGACTGGCCGAACCCCGGCGATAAGTGGCGCTGGAAGGTGGGAACTCGGAAGTGTTTATCTGGACACTGGGTTGATAGGTACCTCTATCCCCCTCCCAGTTGCCCCAGACCCAACGGCCACAAGCTCGGGTTTCCAAGCAAGTTGTCGGTGATTGAGTACATGAAGGAGGAATTTCCTCAGAAGGATCTTGGTGCATTCTTTTCCTCATTCAATTGGAAGGTTCTTGCTATGGGTCAATCTTCTGCAGGTATAACTTGATATCCTCTGTTTATGCATGCTGCAGGCTTTTAGTATGCAGTGTAGAGCTAAATTGAAGTGCGAGATGTGGTTACAAGTCCTTGCGAAACTAATTTCTGACTAGCATTTGTATTTGGAGTTCCTAGACATGACAGTCTAAGAAGTGGGCTTTCATGCATATCTTGCATACTGTTGGAAATAATTGATCTCTAGGGTTTTGTACTTTTCATTTTGTTGGTGTTCACGAGCAACCACTTGTGCAATTGCGTGTAGCTTCTGCTTGAGTTATTTGTGAATATATCTTACTCTAGATACCTCTTGATGCGCAATTAATTGAGTGATTATTGTTTGTATTTTCTGGAAGTGAAGTTCTTTTGCTTTTATTTATAACTTTTCAAGGAGTTTCTTTCCTTTTATGTGTATGAAACTGATAGTTGCAGTATATTCACTTTCTAGTTATTTCGCAAAGATGAAAATAAAAGGAAAAAATATGATGCGATTGAAATTTGCAATGCGTATGGAGGTTCAAGCTACAGATTCCATCCCCATACACTCCTTGAGCTCTCCAAGTTTTTGTTTATTGAGAAGAGAAAACTAGTAGTCTTCATAAATTGCTATTAAACCCTACAATTCGCCATACTTATACCGTTATCTGCTCATTTATATAAATACCATTTAGGTTACTAGTTCTTTCTTAGTTAGGTGACATAGTGCTGGATTTCATACCAACACTAATCCTTTCTTGAGATTTGTCATAGCCTGTAAGTGCAATGTCATCAAGTTAATTCTGTACTTATTACTAGGTTATTATTCCAGTTGTATTATATATGAAAATATGAAACAGATGAAATGTTATACAATAAATGGGCTTTTTTAGTTTCGGACAAATGGATGATAGATTATGTGATTCCTCGTATGATGGATAAGAAGGCGTGGGAAGAAATGCTTGATATACTGCCGAATTGGAGAACCATACAATGCCGATTTTGCTCTTCTTTGGAGTCTCAGAGAATGTACGTAATACCTAGATAGATAAGACCAAAGTTCATGAATTTGTAAGAAGATATTTTAATATTATTTATACAGGAGATGGCTTCACGTCCTTGTGATGTACATGCATTTTTTTATACGCATGACCGTACAATAAATCCTACCATTAATTCTTAACTCTACTTTACATATCTATATTCCATTTCTTTATTAGCTTCCAAATTTGCTCATTTAACAAGATAAAACATTGTTCAAAGCCATAAGAGTTTTTGTAAGCTTGGATGCCTAAACTCCTTGGTGGTCATCTCTCCCTTTCTCAATAATATATATATATATATATCAATGGCGAATAAGCCCTCTGGAGAACTTTAAAATATTGTTTTAGGGTTTTCACGAAGGAGCTTAAAAAATTAAAAAATTGCTCACATTCTGATATTTATTGTTTTTAAAGCTAATTATGTATTATTTTCTTAGGTTTGTGTTGAGATTGAAATTAAATATGCAACTACACATAGGGCTTCAGATTTCAATTATTATTTTTTTAGAGAAAGGAGGATGATTAACCAGTATGCTAATCATCCACACATGAAGATTTCAATTATGTAGTGTTTTTTTAGATTTGCGTAGAGATGCAAATTACGTGTGCAACTACACATAGGGCTTCAGACTCTAGATCAAGCTTGTTAATATTGATACTTTTGCTAAATTCGTATCACTGGTTCGTGGAGTCTATGCCCACATTATTAAATAATTAATATATATCTATAACAGTACACACACACATAGTGAGCCCATCATAGAACGTAATATAATGACTGACCCTGTCGGTGGCTGTGTTTTTTTTTTTTTTGCATGCAATGTCTAAAGAATATATAATCTAGCTATATATAACTAGAGGGTCTAGTTGGTACCATCAAACAACAAAATGCCACTGTTAGTCACAACTGTGGCCATTTAAAGTCCTGTTGGTGGACGTGTTCTTGCTGCATGCAACATATATAACCTAGCGATATTATATGACTGAATGCATATTAATTAAGGATAGGTTTTAATTGGTCCCATTGAGCAACTAAACGCCACTATTAGTCACAATTGTGGCACTTTAAGGCCCTTTTTTGGGAAATGATCATGCAAGGTTAAACACTGTGTTTTCAAGGTTCATTAAATGATGTATATACTTATAAATATTTTGCTGAACCATGCAAAAGGTGAGAAGTTTCATTAAGAAACCCATCAAACCCAAGTTCTGGTAAGGAACATTATCTCCAGATGTCCAGTGTGTTTTCAAGGTTTAACGGATTCCAACATATCCAGCGAATCGATTCGCGAGTCCGCCCGATTCGTGATTCTAGTGTGATTTGGTGTGTTTTCTAGGGGTAAACTTGTCTGAGTTTACGATTTGTTTCACAATATTGACAAATTTGCTCTAGATACTATAGATCCTAATGATTGCTCAAGACTTCGTCTTTACTAATGCCATGCATCTCATTCTACTTAGAAGATTATGGCTATACCCCTTCCATCTGCTTGATAACTTATTGTCACATTTTGCAGATACAGAAAAAGGTACATTTAAAAATGCTTCGGCCAGAAGATTAAATGCTGGTGATGGAATCAAATTAGTAAGTTCACCTAATGGTTGCAAGGCTGGAAATACCTTATGTGACAAGCCAAAAAGCAATGTGTTACCAGCTAAAGATTGTGATATCTGCTGCAGTGAAGTTGGTTTCTGTCGTGACTGTTGTTGTATCTTGTGCTCTAAAGTTGTCGATTGGGCATATGGAGGTTATAGTTCTATTAGGTGTGAGGCCAAACTTGATGAGACCTATATCTGTGGCCATGTGGCACATGTTGAATGTGCTCTTCGGTCTTACATGGCAGGAACGGTTGGAGGAAGCATAAATTTAAATGTAGAATATTATTGTAGACGATGTGACAATAAAACTGATCTGATGCCACATGTGTTCAAGAGCTTAAAAGTTTGTAGATCTCTTGACTCTCAAGATGATGTTGAGAAGATATTGAATCTGTGTTTGTGTATCCTACGTAGCTCAGAACAGACGAAGGCCAAAAGATTGTCGAATGATATTGGATTAGCCATTTCTAAGGTATTATTACTTTTTTGTTGCAGTTGTCTTAGTGATTAAGAAGTTAGTTTTAACCCTCTTATTTTATGGTTTGTCAACCAATTGACTGTTTGATATTTTGATTCAGCTTAAGCGTGGAGTTGATTTAGATCAAATCTGGAAGGTGGAAGATTGTGATAAGCTAGCTACGAGAGGTCAGTTTCTTTTTAATGTTCTGATATCATTGTCAGAAATTCCCTTACGCAGTATGCATGTTTACGCTGACATATATAATTCATATTGATTAATATGACAATACAATGATAAGAGGAACTTTTCATGTATTATGTCTAAATTACTGCCTTAATTATTCAACGTTTATAACCAATCACCCAACCTCGTACATAAAGGCCCAAGCCATCAGCTACCGTTACAGATTCTCATTTCTTTTTTCTTTCCTATTTTTCATCTTTCACAATTTTGGGTATCAATGGTGCAATAATTCAAGGCACATTCACACCCACACGTGCATGCACACACGCCAATGCACATTCGTGATCGACCTTTTAGAACAACAATTGACACTACATTTTTTGGATAAATATTGATATTGCATATCAACACAATGAAAAACTACTCCCATTTCAAACTCTGAAAACTAGAACTTCCTGAGGAGCTTTAGCATGTTAAATTCCGATTCCATCCACCGTGTGCCCATCTCATCATTTCTTGCTTATAGACCTTTCAGTTCATAGCGCATGTGCTTTTAACACATCGATTTAGAGAACCCTGCAGTTGCTGACTTCTTTTCACTATTCTGCTTTCGGAGCCAACATGAACAGACACAATGACACTGGTTGTTTTAGGTTGTCCACAAACACAGATTCTCATATATAAAGGCCTAAGCCATCTGCTACTGCTATAGATTCTTATTTTTTTATTTTTCACAAGTTTGGGTATCAATGGTACAATAATTCAAGGCACATTTACATCCACACGTGCATGTGCGCACACGCATTCGCGTACATGATCGCCCTTTTAGAACATCAATTGGCACGACATTTTTTGGGTAAGTATTGATACAATGAAAAACTACTCCCAACCTATTTCAATTCTGGAAAATAGAACTTCCTGAGGAGCTTTAGCATGTTAAATTCTGATTCCAACCACCGTGTGTCCGTATCATGATTTATTGCTTATAGACCTTTCAGTTCATAGCGCATGTGTTATTTTAACACATTGATTTAGCGATCCCTGCAGTTGCTGACTTCTTTTCACTATTCTGCTTTCCCAAGCCGACATGTTGCTATCAAATATGCTTCAGACACGGTGACACTGATTGGTTTTAGGTTGTCCACCAAAACAGTCTTTTGAAAAACAACATCCTTTAATAGATGCCCATCATTGCATGAAAGTTAATTTTAACAATGCATGGGAACATAAACGAGAGGGACCATGCCCTTTGTTTACTGATTTAACTGCAAATTGTGTTAGAATAGTTGTCACTCAAGCTGTGTCGACTGAGTTATCTACACAACTTAGATGGGGCATTTCTAAGTTTTTCTGCAAATCCACTACATTCTCTTAAATTGTTATGTGCGTATGTATGCTATTTAGCCTAAGTACAGTGATCTTTACTTTTTAAATTCTTCTTCAGTAACTTAACATATTGGCCCCTGCAGATTTACATGACATAACAGAAAAAATGCAATAGTAATACATCCATTACACTTGACTCGTCAGCCTTTAACTTATACTTTTGATGTTTTTAGATAGCCATATTGTGGTTGAGATCTCTATGATGCCACTGGCCACTATCGACTAGTTAGATTCGAGCGTCAGCTTAGCTTTTCATATATGCTGTTATCAGTTACAAGATTTGGGAATGATACATTGCTCTAGGGTACCACTAGCTAGACACGAATACCAGCTTAGCTTTTCTATATATGCTATTTATCAGTTACAAGATACAGGAAGGATACGTTGCTAGCATAATGCAATTCCATTTTTTCAGACTCTAGCATGCAAGTAAATGCTAAAATGAAGAAATAGGAAATCAAACTGAATTAACTTGGAAAGTGACTCTGCTATTCACAATCAGGACAAGGCTACACAATTACTTTGCAGTTGGTAGAAGGAAGAATGAAAGTCCTGTAATGAAACTAGTGTTTTTTCAGCTTATCACATCATCTGACATGTAAATTATTGGTTACATAAAAGAGTAGATAATCATCAAGGAAATTTTGACTCTTTGTATGTCATCTTTTGTTCTGTTGCTGCATTAGCATAGCTTCTCTTGACTAGGATATGCTATTTCTGGTAAAGTCTGCCTTCTGTTAATTCATATTTTGTTACTGTTTCTTACGAACTATTAGTTTCTTGATAAAGCAGACATGTTTCATGATCAAAATGAGATAATATTGTTGGGGACAGTGGGTCGTACAAGAAAAGTAAGTACAATGGATTGCAAAAGTGACATTGATCCGCGGCATAAAGTTGAAGAGGCAGATAGGACAGTTCAGGGATTTGGCTATATTTCATCAGATTCTAATAGTGTATCTGCAAAACTCGAAGATGGAATTGACAAGGTTTTGCAAGAATTAAAGAGGTCTCAAGAATCGGAATACAGACTTGCAGAGGAAAAGCTTTATTATCAGAAGGATTTTCTCCTCAGTTTGTATCGGCAGCTTGATTTTGAAAGACAAGAACTTGCAAAGCCACAGAGTTTATCATATGATGATAATTTTGAAGCTCTTCTTTCCAACGTTCAGCACAGGGTGGGTCAAATAAAACATGAAGAAGAAAGGCTAAAACAAATGATGAAAGTTGCACATGGATTTGGACGGATCCCAAAGAGTATTCTTGAAGAGAACTTTGAGCTAATCATCGATGAATAAATTGAGTTTCATCCTCTTCTAAGAGGTACCTGTTTCTTTGTTTGGTACTTGGTTGCTGCTGGAACGAGAGGATGATGATGTATAATGATAGTGGTAGTTAGATGGTCATATATTTGCAAGAACATGTGGTGAAGCTTTACTCTATTCACTTATTTGAATAGAATCTCGATGATGCTGCTGTAAGCTGAAAAATGTTGGTTTAAGTTCCACCTGGTGAATTGCCTACTGTTGAGGAAATTAATAAACTGATGTGCTGCCTCATTTGGAATCTTGTTTGCAAGAACATGCAGTGAAGTTTCACTCCAATTCATTTATTTGAATAGAATCGTGATGGCCTCCATAAGCGAGACTTCAACTGTTGAGGAAATAACATGCTGCCTCGTTGGGAATCCTGTTTCAGATTAAGAAGATATAATATCATTTCATTCTTTTTTCTGCTTATTCCAATTTGCTCTTACATGACTTTTCATTTCCTTATGCAATTTTTAGTGAGGGCTCAAATTGTGCTCTCTATTTGTATTTTCCAAAAAAAATTGAATTATTTGATTTGCGGCCTGCCGAGTACCAATGCTTCGTGGACTTGTAAAGGATTTTTTTGCTATATGGGACTTATAAGAGTGAAGATATTTAGTTATATTTCTCTTGTTTTGCTACAATGACTTTTACTTTTCCAAGTTTTCAACTTTCCTCTCGATGAAATGTTTCCATGGTGCCGAATTTGTGTGCATGCTTTGGATCTAATGCTTGCTCGGATAAATTGTATTTGAAGTTAAATCACTTGTTTTAAGCTGTTTTTACATGTTCAAGTTTGACAAAGGGATGATGACAAGAAGTTACCTCTACGAAGCTAAACTCCATAATCTGAGGAAAAAAGCATGTTGTTATATTGTTAGTATTCTGTATTATGATCCGTTTTATTTCTTGGGTTTAGACTTAACCTCTCAAATAAGGATGACTCATTGGAAGTGTAAGTTTTCATTTTTTTTTAGCCGTTCATTTGGTGGCTTCTCATTATAACACTCATAAGAAGTGATTTGAATTTTTAGGATTACTGATGACCAATTTAATGTTTTTTTTTATATCATGATAGAACTAAAAAGTCCCAAGTTTAAATTTGAGGAATATCTTTTTTTTAATAATTTATGTACACGAAGGTTCGTCCAATCATTTTCTAGAATTCGGTGTATAAGTATTTTTTAGCCGAAAAGAAGAAAAAAGAAATAATATGACGTTCGAATATACCACAGCATCTTAGGATGAAAGTTGAACGAGTCAAAAGGATGTACACTGATGGCATGAATTATGGTGTTCTTGTGAGATTAATGTGGGTGGATGGATGAGTAGGTGAGATTTGTCTTCGTGATCTAACTTTAGCACGATTGGATCATCAAGTGAAAGCAATATATGTCATTAAAAAGAACAAAAAAATCTTACACGAAAAAAAATAAAACAAATGGGATGGCATTTACTCCACTTTTAAGAAGAGTTCATATTTTTTTTGTCGTAAGAAAAAAAGAGAACAAATTGATCTTTAGTTGATTTAAGTGCGGACTCCGGATAATTTTTAAAAGCTTGCATTGTGCTCACCACGTAACTCCATGCTCTATTTCTTCACTTTTAACTGATATATAAGATTGCCCTTGACGAACGTTCTCCGGTACACAAGGATGATTCAATAAGTAAATGATGATGTTTATTTCTTTTCTCGTTTTGGTTTATTTATTTAATGTGACTAATTAACAGGGATGAAATCAAAAATAAAAGTTAATGGATCGAAATATATAAACACAAATTATTTAAAATTAGAAGGGATAACTTTAGATCTAAAAATTTAATTAAAATTATTTATTTATTTAAGCAAATAGATAATTATATTATTTTATTTATTTATTTATTATAACAATTAAGTATATAAGTATATATATAATGTATATATCGAAAAGTTGTCCACGTCCCCTCCCCCATCCACATGATATATGGGTCCACCCCCTGCTCATGAGTGCATGAATATGTTCGATATTCTAAAATGACACATAACAAAAAATAATAAAATCAATTTGAATGAATAAGGTGTTAAAAAATATAAATAGAAAGACCAATGCTAATCAAATTCTATTTAGTTAGAGTTATTATTAAAAAAGTTCTTGAAACACTTAAGTGAGATTTATATTTTTTATTTTTAATCTTTAATCATCTTATAGCATTTCATGAGTTTTTCGTTTTTCTTTGCAATCGATCAACTCATCAAATTTAACATAAATAAGATGATTTAATTATAATAATAAAATTATTCAAGATTAAATTTATTATTTAATGTATAAAGTAAAATGATAAGTTATCAAAGGATTAATCGGACAAAGTTAATGTTTCACATCAAAATAAATGTCTACCCCTTTTTCTTTTTATTTAATTCTCCTTTCTTTTTAACTATGAAAGGATCTTGATCCTCGTAAGCAAGACAATGAAATCAAACAGGGAAATCATGAATGCAATTGAGAATAAAAAAATTGTCTTAAAGCATATGATTTGACATTAACAAAAAAATTGCAATTTTGCATTCAAACTACAATTGAATTTGAAAAGAAAGGGAACGATATGTTTTTTTTAATTTCTGAATACTACTGAGCTGAAAGCAATTCCAAAAGCATAATTTAAAACATGAAGGAGAATGGTAGTTGATGGATGTTCACGTTTCCTTTTTTTTTCAAGTTGGATGCTCTTCCAGAAACATTTGAGATAAAATAAGGATGAAAACTACTAAGTGCCTAATATTCCACTTTGTGATTATAGTGAAGTTTCTTTTTGGCATCTCTATGTAAAAAAAAATATCAGAATTCCCAATTGATAAGAACACTTTTGTGTCTCAATTATAGCTAGGGATGAAAGTGGTACACAGAGTAGTTTATAAATGAAAAAAAAATCACTCAATATTCTTTTGGATGTTCTCTTTCAAAGTAAAAGAAAAAAATACTAATTTTTATGAGACCCCGTTTTTTTATTGATTTTATATTTATGATAGTATTAAGTAATATTTTTATTATATAAGTTGACTAGAATAACATGTTATATAGTTAAATTTTCATAATGTGTATTTACAGTTAAGTAATTTTATACGTGTTAGAAGATATTTCAGATATAAAAATAATATACTGGGTTGATTCTTAGGGTATTTTTCTTAATCTAAAAATCACGAATGTTAAAAAGCTTAAATTTTTATGTCAAATATTTTTTTTTATGTTTTTTTGTACACCACCAACAAATATCACTTATCCCTGGCCATTATTTGGCGTCTAAAATAAATTCAAGTAGTACTTAGACAATTTGATAAACACTTGATCGGTAATTAACAATATCGACTGAATAGTCAAATAGTAATTTTATAATATTTTTTTATTGTCACGCTAACGATAATGAGGTTTTCAATATTTTTTTTTGCATAAGTTAATAATCAAATTCAAAATCTACAAAAGCTGTTTACCACTCAAAGTCATCAATGTAATTTCATAGTATTTTGAAAATAAAATGTATATAGCTTGTTTCAATGATATAAATTGTTGTGAGGATTCCATCCGGATAGTAAAATTTTCTTGCGGTGGTCCAATACTAAGATTTTACTATGGGGATAACGACGTTGATGCATACTTTTTCTTTAAACAATTAGATGTTTGTTAAAAAATATAAATACAAAGATGTTATTTTTATTATTAATTTAAGTTTTTAAGATTATTAATAGTCAGATTTAATTTAATATAATATTAGAGTCAGAGATTTTGAACTTAAATCTCGTCATTATTTATATTAAATATTTTTTCTTTTTAATTATCTACGTATTAAATTTTAGGTTAGATCCAAGTTATTAACGATCCATACGTAAAAAAAATAAGAATATAAATATAAAGATGGATTGTTACAACAATAGCAATTAAATATTTGACAGAAAAAATATTGAATCTCATAATTATGTTTGGTTTCACCTTTCTCTTTCATTGGCATCACTCACATTGATTCTAACACCTTCCATCCATCGATGAAATGACGCCTTCCATGATCATGCGACTTGTCTTTTATGAGTATATGTATCGTATTTGTTATTCTTTTCATTATTATATTTATTTTGTCTCTAAAGTTCAACATAACGTCATCACTTTCAGAAAAATAAGATACTACATATTATCATCAATACATATATATGAATGCATGTTTTTTGAAAAAAAAAACAAAAAAGTATTTGTTTGTTTATAAATATGATCTTTACAAATACTAATCCAATCATATATTTATTTTATCAATATTGTACTCACCTAATGATTCAAATGTGATGGTATGAAATATCTATTAATTAAACAATAAGTGCAAAACCATCTTTCTTTTATTCAAGCGATTAAAATATTGTGATCACATGCATCCATAGGTTGAGATTTTTACATATATAAAAAAAAAATAAGTCAATTCCAACTTCCAATATTACCATTGTAAAGCTTATAAACCCCGCAGACCGCTAATGTTAGAGTTGTGGGATTGCTGCTTTGTTTCAAGCATAATTTACTTTGTTATTTTTTTATTTTTATAATTGTTTTCTCTTAATTAAAATAGTTTTATGCTTTCTTGCACAGCAATAAACACATGTTATATATGTGCTTGGTGTGAAGACTTATATTTGCTTTCTCTAAAAAAATATTAGTTGATGACAATCATTATGAGAAAATCCAAAATTTTCGAGAATGCCCGATTACTTTAGATCACTTTAAATCATAAAAAATTGCTTTTTAATGAAAATAAAAAGAATAATCATCTTTCATAAAAAAAAATTGAATCAAATCAACTCATACTTTCTTCACCAAAATTTTAAACAATAAAAAACATGCTTACAATTAATCTTTCACTTTATTTGACTGCCACATCACAATCACCTCTTAAAATTGATTTTCCATTTAATAAAATAATAATAATAAGGCCACTCTCACATTGTAATAGTTAGTATGTATCACGTATACTTTTTTTTTAAAAAAAAAGTTGCACCAAAAGACTCTAACTTTCATGTTTGTTGCAAATATAGTCTAAACCTCTATTTGTTGAATAAAAGATCATATGTTTTTAAATTTATATTTCATTTGGCCTAAATTTTTTTTATTAAATAAGAAAACATTGACTTTCAAATGTTTATCTTATTTAGAATCGTAATATTTAATTTAAAAATATTAAGTTTGATGTGATAGACTCACATACACTGTTATTTGCACATGAAAAGAATAAATATACAATTTACTCCAACTTTTTCTGAAATAATAGCTCACTAATAGTTTCATCATCAATTAATATATACCATTAATCTTTATTTATATTGCTTATTGAACAACTAATTTTCCTATACAATATATTTGAGAATAATGATTATTAACAATTAATAGAAAAAATATACAATTACACATTTTTGTATTCTTTCTATATTGTAAGTAAAAATAATATTATCTTTATCCAATAAATTTATATATTTGAGAATAATGATTATTGAGGTTTTATATGCAATTTCCTAATTTACAATGCAAAAGACGGTTAATTTGTTTTCTGATTTATAAAATCAGTTGGTGCATAATTATCATGTTAATTTTAAGAAAATACTGTGACTTGAGTTAAAATTATTAATATTTATAAGTGAATAACTCAATAAAATTAACTATTCTACCTCATAAGATTATTTTGTTACATTGATTTGATAACAAAAAAAATATTAAGGGGGTGTTTTCCTCCAATTAATCTTTATAGATTATTGGTAATTTGAACTTAAAATTACATGGGCCCATCAAATTATGTTGTTTATTTATTTTAATTCGTAGGCAATCTGCATTGTTAGGCAATTCAAATTGCCTATGAATAAGCCACGTTACCTAAGAGGGGATGTCTATCCAGATTATCCTAAGGAGACGTTTATTGCATTAGCTCTTAATATTACCTGATAATCTACATTATATAACATAAAAATGATCACCTATTAAATTATCAGTAATGTGCATACTTTATTTATTATATATAAGTAATCCAAGTGGTAATTCAGATTATCATATTTACTTATATAAATGATTACTAAATAATATACATCATTTTACCAAAATATCCTTTATAAATATTATTAAGTCAAAAAATTTGTATTATTGAATTAAAATTTATCAACTTAAATTATAAACTCACAAATTAATATATTCAAGTAATCAATACCCTTCAAATTAAAATAATAATAAAATAATATTTATAATTAATAATAATGATTTATAAAAATATTAGTCTAATTAATAATACTTATAAATAACAATCAGCGCTATATTTTAATTCATAATATGATCATAATAATATAATATTATTTAAATAATATTTATGATGGTCAATAATTTATAATAATAATAATAATAATAATAATAATAATAATAATAATAATAATAATAATAATAATAATAATAATAATAATAATAATATTATTATTATTATTATTATTATTATTATTATTATTATTATT
>LTAE01000055.1:56239-68398 GCA_001647135.1 Pontederia paniculata
TTAAGTAAATTGTGCCAAATTCGAGCCCCTTTTATTTAGTTATCCCGCTATAAGTCCCTTCCTTTCTCTCTCCCCAGAAGGCTCCGACCAAGTCGCGGACGGAGCGGGCGGAGAGAGAGAGAGAGAGAGAGAGAGAGAGAGAGAGCGCAACAAAAAATATCTCGGAAGCCGATGAAGAATATTTTTAAGATCAAACGGCCTCACCGATCCAACGAGGCATCGCCGTCGTCCGCCGCCGGCGCTGCCTCGTCGGCGTCGGCCCCGTCGCCGACTGCGATCGCCCCCTCCCACGCCTCCGACCATCGGGCGGCCTCCTCGTCTTCGGCAGTGACGTCCGCACTGTCCCCGACGTCGACCTCCCCCGTGGAAGCCACGCGGCCGGCCGCCGTGGCCACAGACCAACGGGATTACTTCTCGTCGGAGGAGGAGTTCCAGGTGCAGCTGGCGCTGGCCATCAGCGCGTCGAATTCGGAGTTCAGGGACGATTCCGACGGCGATCAAATTCGCACCGCGAAGCTTCTTAGCCTCGGGAGGCAACCAGTTGATAAGGTCCGGGAGGAAGGCACGGCAGAGTCACTCTCGCGGCGTTACTGGGTGAGCTTTTCTTCGTTCTCGTGTTATCTCTGCGTATTAGGGATTCGAATCTTCCGGTTTGAGGGCGTGCTCACCAGTTCTATTGCTTGAACTTGAGAACTTGGCCAGGAACTGGAAATATTGCTTAATAATCTAGGGCTTCATATTTGATATTTTGTGAATACCATCGTTTTGCTTTTTACGATTTAGCTTACTTTGGTATGTACAATGGTGTTAAGATAGCAATACGAGTTTGCGAGCTTGTCTTCAATGGTTTATAGTAGCATTTGTTACTAATGTCAGGATTATAATGTACTTGACTATGGCGAGAAAGTTGTGGATGGGTTTTATGACATATTTCGGCTCTCAGCCAACTCTGCCGACCAAGGAAAGATGCCATCGCTTATTGATCTTCAAACAGGCATCGGGGATCTAGGTTTTGAGGTTATTGTAGTCAACCGCACCATTGACCCAGCGCTAGTGGAGTTGGAGCAGATTGCGCAGTGCATATCAATAGGCTGCCCTGCTTCGGACGTTAGGGTTCTGGTTCAGCGGATATCTGAACTTGTTATGGAACATATGGGGGGTCCAGTCAGGGATGCCAATGAGATGCTCGCTAGGTGGATGGAGAAGAGCACTGAATTGAGAACCATGCAACAGACGAGTCTATTGCCCATTGGTTGTATAAAAGTAGGATTGTCTCGTCACCGTTCTCTGCTCTTCAAGGTTCGTTACGATCTTTTCTCCTCAGATGCTCTTGATTTCATATCTTTTGTTGCATGATTGATTGGTAATTATAGGTGTTGCATTGAAGAATCATATCAAATGAAGTTTTTCTGCAAGTTGTGCAGTAAGTGGTTTTCTTTATTTTTGAAAGCCTTGGTCCAAACTGGGAATTATGCCAATGATAGATGATTTGCACTGAAGGAATTATATACATGTTTGTTTGGTTCCTGTAAACATAATCTACAGGTTACCATAAAAAGAATTCTAGAAGAGTACTCCATCTTGAGTCTTTTGAAGTCCATTTCCCTTCATTGCAACTGTTCCAGCGAAATCCACACTGTAAATATTTAGTCATTTCTCTTGCTCTGTGAATATTTTGTATTGTTATTTTCATTGCAGCATGAAGTGCAAAAAATTCTAATTTGAAACATTTTGTCAGATATCTTTTGGTACAGTTTCCATCTATATGCCAATCCTACAGCCTAAAATAATTGTTTTACGCATACAGCCTGTAGTTACACTGAATCATAACGACTGGGGTATAAAGACAATACTTTTGACAGAAACCTCTTTCGTTTATTTTACTGGATTACAACTAATGAAATCCATTGATTGGTTTATCTTTTGTGTCATCTGTTTTCCCAGGCCAATTGATTAACTAGTGTGATCTAGATGGAAAAAACTGTTTAAATCTTGTTGCTTGCATATATTATGTGTTTTTCTCCTTAAAAAATGTTATTATGAAACTTATTACCATGCATTGTATATCATGAATGCATTCTTTCATTTCAGATCACTGATTTGTCATAACTATATTTTCTAGGTTTACATGGTTTTGCTTTCTTTTTCCTAACTGTGACTGCTCTAATAGATCTTTATTTGTCTTTGGTTTCCACCACAACTTAAATGCAGGTTCTGGCAGATAATGTTGGCATTCCTTGCAGGCTAGTTAAAGGGAGTCACTACACTGGTGTAGATGATGATGCTGTCAACATCCTAAAGTTGGATGATGAAAGGTTTCATACACACTTTCTGCTTTGTGCTTATTTCCCTTTCTAATACTTTGCTACATTTCTGGTGTTTTTTTTTCTCTGAACTATTTATACTTCGAAAACTATTTCCTGTACGTCACAAGCCATATGGAACCTCAGATGTTCAACCTGTCTTTCTTAGAAATGTTATTGGTTGTTTTGGCTGATGTGAAGAGAGTGTCCCTGAAATGAGAAACTCCTACTTCAACTAGTTTCTTCACGCTTTTGCCATTTCTTCATTCTCTAATAGTCTTTTACTTAGTAATGCTTGTTGTATTAGGTAGAATAAATTCTTGATGCCCTCACTGTGTGTCATGCATAATGATTTCAAATGATGGCATAGCTATATGTTGCTAGGTGTCTATATTTCCTAATAATTTACTGTTGAACTATGTGCTTCCTGTTGGTATTATTTATTTATATAATTAAATCATGAAGATGCTAAGACTTTTTACAATTTTTATCTTGATATACTAGGGAATATTTGGTTGATCTGATGGCTGCACCTGGCACCCTCATCCCTGCAGATGTTCCTAGCATAAAGGATAGTGCTGCAAATTTTCATAATCCAAAAATGAGAAAAAACTTGACTTCTTTGGGAACAAACAATGCAGAGGGTGTATTCAGGGATGATACTATCTATAATGGGCATATAGGTGGATATGAGACTTCTACTTTAAACGACAAGAAGGCATTAGGTAAAGGACCGAGATATGGAAAACCAAGTATTCTGTCTTCTCATGGTGATTTTGATGACACACCTGTAATTGCTGAAAGCAGCTCCGGTGGAGATTCAAGTTTTTCTATGCAAGAACAACCTGCTAGGATCATACTGCCTGTTGCTGGAACTTCAAAGCAGAAAGGAGTCGTTGATGTTTCTCTGGATGGTGATAATAACAGGAACGAAAAATTGAACGTGGAGTTGCTCGATGGCTTCGACTCAAAAAACCTTTTTGCTGAACTCAATCCATTCCAAGCAATTGGAGGTGGTAAAGCTTATCCACAATACAAGGCTACTGATGCTAGAAACACTGAATATCAGAGGCGTCGTGAGAATATTACTTCAGGTGCTGGAAGATCCCAGAATCCACTAGTTTGGAAAGGTCGGTCAGCATGCAATGAGAATCCAAACACAAATCAGAACAATTTTATGGATGGATTGCTTCCACGGAAGAACTTGGGGGACTTCAGTGCATCCTCTTCTCACATACCAAGCTTAGATGGAAAAGTGCTATCAAGACTTCCAAATAATGTTGGTGAAACTTTTTTCAGTGCACAATCAACCGGGATAGGTAGTTCCGAAAGCAGCACAAGTGGCTCGTATTTAACCGCAGGATATTCTTCCTCTGACAATAATCGATCAAACATTATGTTAGGAGAAAAAAATATTGCTACAGAAATTGACCGTGATTCTAGAGCAGATGCATCACATATACCTTTTCAGTCATCAATTTATTCACTCTTGCAGAAGAATGTGCCTAATATGCCAGAGAACAATGGGCAAAATGTCAGAAAAAAATACGAGAGGAAGAAGGATCCACATGATCAACTTTTGCGTGGGTCAAATGAAGCAGAATCTTCATCTAAACAAGCCAAGCCATGTAGGATTGACACTGTGTTAGATGACGTTGCTGCATGGGAAATTCCATGGGAGGACCTTGTAATTGGTGAAAGAATTGGATTAGGTATTTCTTCTAAATATCAATTTTATTGATAAACTTCATTGAAGAAGAATTTATAGATAATCTTACCACATAGTTGTTTGTGATTCTTGTATGTCTTGGTATATATTATCAACTTATTATCATGTGCTTAAACCTGTTAATTGCAAGTATTATCTGTTGTGGCATGACTATCCCATGCTGTACCGTAATTTGAATACTTACTGATGATTTTTTTATCAGAGTATCAAAGAATATGTATGAGATATGATGCTATGACAATAGAGTATGTCAAGAATGAGATTTACATTTTTTAAATTTCTTCATTCTGAATATGTAAAGTATTTCAAAACTAGACTAGATAAATATTATAACATATTTCTTCATTCTCTGTAATACTTTCTTGAGAGAAGGAGACTGTTTTCTGGTGTTTGGTTCTTTATCTTAACTTTTGTTGTGAAATTCTTGACGCACTGCATTTTTTATAGGTTCATATGGGGAGGTTTATCATGCTGATTGGAATGGAACGGTGAGTAGATGATCACTATCATATATCTGGCTGTCCTCATTGGATGTGATTCTTGTCTCTATTCATGCTATATTTCTACATTATCAACTTTCCGCGCCTTTTCTTATGTTTTTTGTTTTTTCTTTCGCAAGATTAACTTTTAGCCTAAAATACCAGGTATTTGTTGTTTGTTTCCGAAAATTCTTGACTAATTTACCAATTTCAAAAGTGGTTTTAATTTCATATTTGGATGTAGTTTTAAGTAGTATGATTTGTGTCCAAGTTATTCTCCAGAGCATACAAAAGGTCAACACGAAGAAATTCTAATGGAACTAGAAAGAACATGCTTAAGATACAGAGAAGCACTGAATGTTGTACTTATATCACCATAATAAACTCTATCCTGTTTTACCTGTCCTTTATTCAGTAAATTTTTGACAGGCTAGATCATCAACTTTCAATTTCCGACGAGAAGTTCTTCACATACATTTGAAGTTAAAAATAGTTCAACTAAAAAGTTAAGGTTTAGTCTGCAATCAATTTGTTTTATGTGCACTAAAGATATCCTAGAAAAATGAAAAGCTTGGTTACAATGATAGAGAAACATAAATGACAATATTGCTATGGAAATGAAACTAAGATAAATGTTATTAGTAGCAATAGTGCAAAAATTTACACACAATCACAATTAATAATGTATCTGTTCGAGAGGACAAATCTCCAGGATAATAGTGGACCAAACTTCATACAAAGTTTATAGAAGCACTTTTCAAAGGTTACCACAAATCTAGAGCCCAGCAATGCATTTATAATACGAAATGTTAATTGCTATAGCTAGAGAAAAGCTAATAATGAAGACAAACCAACGGAACATTGTGGGTTGTAACTACTCACTATATCTCTAACCAACAAACTATAAAGCAATTCAAATTGGTATCATATTAGTACATCCCCTTAAAATTTCGCCTTGTCCTTGAGACAATTAAATTGATTGGTAATTTTGTGCTAATTTCTTCAAACTTATGAAACTCCATCCTCTTGTAAAGATGTCGGGAATGATGTTTGAACCACAATAAATTTTCTGTCTTCTTGTGAAATGAACTTTTTCTCCTCAATGACTGTTTCTATTTTGTGTTTCCGATGTTAAATCTACTGTTGTATAAATCATTGGTTCGTAATTGGTTAATAATGTTGAAATTGTTAAAAACTTGAATAAAGGGTACTATGTGGATAGGTACTAAGATTTTTGTGGCTCTAATACCGATGATAGAAATTGAAAACATAAATGACAATATGACTTTGGAAATGAAACTAAAGTAAATGTTATTAGTAATAGTAGTGCAAGAACCTTAAACACAGTTACAATTTATAACTTGTTAAAGTGAGAATGACAAATCTCCAAGATAAACAGTCTGCGTGGAGTTGACCTAATACCATGCCAAAGTGGAGTGGACCTAATACCATGCAAAGTTGATACAAACACTTTTGACAGGTTGCCACAAATCTAGAACCTGTCCATCTATATATAACATAAAAGATTAGTTACTAATGTTAAAACACGTGAGTTCATTTTTCTGCTTGTGCAATAGATGAACATGAAAGATATTTATTTATGTACTTTAGTTAGTTGTAGACTGTACACTTCACATAGAGAGAATTCATCTCATTGATCTTATTTATATTTGTTCGAACTTCAGAAGAGAGCTCCATATTGTCGATATGTTAATTGGCCACGAAACCCTCTATAGGTATCTTTTTTGAAGGGTATAGATTATAAGTGGGATAAGACTTTATTGTTGTTGTTGTTGTTGTTGTATAGATTATAAGTATTATTGACACGAAGTACATGATCAACTTGGTATTTTATGACCCATTGCATTTTTTGCTTATATATTGTTGGCTCAAATTAGAATGCATCTCAGCTACTGTTTTATCTACTTTTATATTTCAGCGTCTACATCTGCCAGATGCATCATTAGCATCACTGGTCACAAGCTAACTGCATTTGTATCTTTGTGGAACTTTTGTCATGAACATGCATCACGAATCAGTCAGCTTTTGAACTGTATTTACATGTTTAGTTATGATTTTATTATAGGAAGTAGCTGTTAAGAAGTTTCTTGACCAGGACTTCTATGGGGATGCACTGGATGAATTCCGAAGTGAGGTGTGTAAAAGGACAATCTTAAATCAATTTCCTTGATAATCATTTCTTATTTTATAGTATTCATTAATGAACTTTCGTTTCCCTTGTTTGTTTTTCCTAGGTTCGGATCATGCGAAGGTTGCGCCATCCAAATATTGTTCTATTTATGGGTGCTGTTACTCGTCCTCCTAACCTCTCTATAGTTTCGGAGTTCCTTCCTAGGTAATTAAAAGTTCCCCGATAAACCCTCTCAAAAAAAGCTCGTCAGGAAACTGGTACCTTTTGTTTAGTATTTATGTTATTTTAAGACATAGTTAGCATCATTATCACATTTCTGTTTTGAACTTCTGAGGGACATCTCAGTATTTGTTTACTTTTCATTAATAAAAAAACCCTTAGATGTTTTATAATTGTGGGATTGAGTTTTTCCTGACTGTATGGAATTGATAGAGGGATGGGGATTGGCAGAATTTTAAACTTGCTTCTTGGTTTCCAAGTGTCATGGTTCAGTTGAAACTGCTTCTCCACAAAATAAGGGGAAGACTGCATGTGTATGTGCCTTCCGTCCCTCATTCCTGTTAACCAGGGAGTGCGTAATACTGATTGTTTGCCTTTCTATGTGCGAAATATGATGCTACTGCCATTATTGTAAATCTTTGATAATGTTCAATCAGACCTCTCAAAAAGATAAGATTCTTTTTTTTCGATAAAGAAATACTATTAGATAGAAACATGTCACTCTGATAATGTAAACATTGAAACACGTGATACTGTTAGATTAGTTGGTCTCTTTTGGAGCTCTAATGCCATTTCATTTAGCTTTTTACTTTCTGTAATAAAATTCTCAATGCTTTAGACGTATAACGCTTGGCCTAGAATTGGACAAAGCTGGGTTAAAAGCCATTTAGGGAACATGAAATTTTCCATCTGAGCTCCATTCCAATATAATTTGTTTTCATAATGTAAAATATCTAATAAATTAACAGAGGTTTGATAGCTAGCCGCTTTATAGTGTGTCTGATCTGCGAGATATATCTTGGTTTATTTCTTGTTGGTTTTTCCTAAGTAAATAACTTATTTGGTTGACCACAAAATTATAAATATAGATGTACCATTAATACTAGAAATCCTTATGGCTAACTTCTGGAAATCATCTATTTTCTTAATTTTTTTTGCATTTACATTTCAAATCCAGAGGAAGTTTGTATAAGATTCTTCATCGGCCCAATTGCCAAATTGATGAGAAACGCAGAATAAAAATGGCTCTTGATGTGGTAAGTTCCTGAAGAATCGAAGTCAGTTCTCTTGTATTCTTATTTCGATAGTAACCTTCTTTGGACTCTTCTTAGGCAAAGGGCATGAATTGTTTGCATACAAGTGTACCTACCATTGTCCACCGGGATCTCAAATCACCTAATTTGTTGGTTGACAAGAATTGGACTGTTAAGGTATGAAATGTGTTGAAGAGATTGAAATTGTCTGTTTTTATCCATTATGTTTTATGATTTTATAATTTATGTTTGAAAATTAAGTTTTGAACTGTCAAAAAGTAGCTAGTTATGTAGTAGTAATAACACTTGATAATTTCTTAATCTCGTAAGACCTTCATAATGCTTACTAGTTACATATTAGGATTTATCCACTATCATCTCTGCCGCATGATGAAATTTTATTTTCAATTCAGCATCATACAATGTTAACTGTGGTTAATTATCTATAATTGCTATTTCCAGCTAACCATGCTAGCATTTAAACAAAATATTACAATTTGCTTGCTTAATGTCTGTCCTTTTCCAAGTTATTCAACATATTTACTGCAATGAGAGCCCTCCTTTTCAAACATCAGATAATATCTAAGAAATTTTCAGGTATGCGATTTTGGACTTTCACGCTTGAAGCATAGTACGTTTTTATCATCCAAATCAACGGCTGGGACGGTAAGAAACAAAATTTAAAACATTTTATTGCCTATATAGTGAGTGAATCTTTTATGTGTCAGTCAAAACCTAGTCAATTTATTGGTGCAATGTTTATGGATAAACAAATGGAACCTATACAATGCACATGACTAATCCCTCCTCGAGATATAATGGATATCACCTGTGATTCCGATAAGAAATCTCATGAACAGTAGTGCATCATGATGCATGTAATTCTTGGCCTCCTAGAGGTGTTTATTGAGAACAACTTCCTATACGTGAATAATGACAGCACATTTCTCCATTTCTGTTTGTTAGCCCGAGTGGATGGCACCAGAAGTTTTGCGCAACGAACCTTCTAATGAGAAGTGAGTTTCTGTACTAATACTTTCAAGCAGTAACTTTTGTGAATCTTCTTTGTGATTGATTATAGTTTGTTCCTTTAAATCTTAGATTCTTATGACGTTGATGGTTTATTGCCTATTTATGTTCACTAGGAGATAGGTGTTAACCTACAATCATCATTTTTAAGCTTATGCATGTAAGTTTACATCATAAGGAAAGACATGTTTCAGGAATTTGCTGGTGTTAGTATTAGTATGTAGCATCATGAATGCCATGTTGAAAGCAAGATTATAAGCTTTGATAGTTGAGTAGATGGTAACCTGGTTGCTTCGGGATCATGAATGAACTACTAGGTGTACCACGTACTACTGGTGATTAAACACTGGGAACTGTTCATGTGATTTATTTACGGACTGCTTTGTAGTGAGGTGAAAATCACTCTGCTAGCTGAGTTCATGTCAAATTTGACAAGGATCACAAAGTTTCCTTTCTTCTTACAGAGGTTACTCTACAGTGGACTTGATACAGATTTTTTAAGAGATGGAAATCTTCAAAAGTGTTTTCAACTATTTGGGTGTAGTTATAAAATAACTGCGGAGATATTAAACTTTAATTTTCAGGAGATTGGATTGAGTTTATCCTTCCTATTTTTAAAAAAAATAAATGGTGGAATTTGCACTTTCTGCAGGTGTGATGTCTATAGCTTTGGAGTTATCCTATGGGAGCTTGCAACCCTCAGGATGCCTTGGAGTGGAATGAACCCAATGCAAGTGGTTGGTGCTGTTGGTTTCCAGGAGCGGCGGCTTGACATTCCAAAGGAAGTTGATCCACTGGTTGCAAGCATTATCTGGGAATGCTGGCAAACGTAAGCAGTAACTGACTTGTAGTATGAATCTCTACCACTAAGGAAATGTTTTGTATGCTTCTTAAGACTGTAGAAATTGCATTTTCAGTAAAATTTATCATGGTGCTGAATTGTCAAAAGTAGCTTAAATTAGTTGTTATTGTCAGAGTGAACATGTGCTTTTCCTGTGTTGTTACCGCTGAGAGTTGTATATTTCATCTTGATTTTGTTAATCGCTTCATGCAGAGATCCAAGTTTGCGTCCCTCATTCGCTCAACTGACAACTGCCTTGAAGTCCTTACAACGCCTCATAAACTCAACACATCAGGAAACACAAAGCCCGCCAGTGCCACAAGGGATATCAGTGAATTCCACACCATGAGGTTATGACTGAATAAGAGTGAATATTTTCCATAGGATTCTTATGGACATTACATGTAAATGCTCCATCATAGCTCGCTGGCCTGGAGTAATTGACTGTCTTTTTCTGCCGCTCCAAAGTCCGTGGCAGAAGCTGTACAGATATTTATGTTAATAGTTTTTTGTAGTTGAAAAAAAAAATCCTGTAAAATGGAGTCAGTGTTTTCTTTGGGATGTGCTCACCGGAAACCGGTGAGCTCCTGTTAAAAATACCTTTTGGTACAGGGAGCGCAGTAGATCGTAGAATACTATGTCAGGGGTGCCCCAATGGGGGAAAACATAGATTTTCCATATTATACTGCTGTTTTGTCCTGTGTCATCAAAGCTTTCCCCGGCCTAATTCTTTTGCTGGGGCCTAAAAAATATTTTATTGATCTTTGCATGCTCCAAGAAGTCATGCGATCGAGTTACGGTTACAGTTCTACTTTTCGTTGTATTAAATTGTTGTCAATTGTTCATATATTACGCTGTACTGCAGTTCGTATGCACATTTTAAATTTATTTTAACTATTTGCATATTCTAAACTGCTGTATCGCAATATGCTTTCGACCGAGTTTTAGGGTTGCTACATAAACTGCATTGATATTGTTGGTGCTTATTTTTTGTACAATCTTGTTTTATGAACCACTTATGTATTATGTGCTATGTTGTTTTTATCTTGTTAGCATCAACTTTGTCAGACTTTGAAGTCAACTTTGCAAGTTTATGTCCGCAAAACGAATCAGATTGACGTAGAATTTACTCTCAAATTTCTATAGAACGGATAACTCATTATTTTGAGGAATTACTTCTTCGGACAAACGAAGATTATATAAATATTTGTTGAAATCTAACTTATGAGAGTCCATAGAAAGAATTTTCTGAGGAATTTTCTTTTAGCTCTTCGCAGAATGCATGTAAAGTATGGTACTTTCCAGAAACATATTCTCGTGTGTATTTTCATATCACTGAGATGACAACCCACAATTAGAACAATCTTCCGAACAATTGCAAACTTTCAGGAGTTCCGGAAGGTAGAAAACAATAAACATAGTTAAACATGAAGTCCAATGTAAACCTGATTGCCGTGATCATCCGTAGGAGTGCAGTCTAAGAGTATGTTTGGATAGAGAAGGGGAAGAGAACCGAGGGAAGGGGAGGGGAAAGGAAATGAGGAAAGAAAACGAAGGATATAATTTTTTACCTTTTATTTAATCTTAATTTGAAGATAATAATTTTAATTAGTTAGAAAAAAAAAGAGATTATGTTGGGAATATATAGGGCGAGGGATCGACCAAGAATCAAAACAACGAATAAAACGAGAAAAAAAGATTGACACACAAATTTTTAATGTGGTAAAACTCTCTTGATCAATGTGAATAAGAGGGAAACATTTACGAGCAAAGGAGGCCACCACCAAAAAGTTTTCATTAATGGCTCAAGCTCTCCGCTACCGCCACAAATTTCCTTTTTTTTCTCTCAATTTCTTTTTCAATTTCGAGTACAAAGTATAATATTTTAAGCCACAACAACATGTTAATATTTAAACTTTTCCTTTTATACCATTGACGAGGAGATTGTTTGAGTCAATACAAGGACTTCTTAAGATGACATACATGACCTCCTTTACCTTCAACATGAAAATCCTCTGGTTGCTCCATGTATATATCCTCCTCAAGATCACCATGTAGGAATGATGTCTTTACATCTAGCTGCTCAAGTTCAAGATTATGCATAGCAACAATAACAAGTAAAGTACGAATTGAAGTATGTTTTACAACTGGAGAGAACACATCATGAAAATCAACTCCCTCCACCTGACTGTAGCCTTTTGCAACCAATCTTGCCTTGTATTTTGTGTCTTCATTACTAAGTCTTTTATTCTTCTTAAACACTCATTTGAAACCAACAATCTTCTTATTAATTTGTGGTTTCATAAATTTTCAAGTGTCATTCTTTTATAGAGACTTCATCTCCTCTTGCATAGTTATTATCCATCTGGTGTA
>LTAE01000055.1:79569-116198 GCA_001647135.1 Pontederia paniculata
CACACCTTCTTGGTGTCATTTTAGATCCTACAGGAGCGACATTGGATTAAGGCATAGTTGGGAGCCGCATAGGTGGTGTTGGGCCCAATTGGAAGCAGTGTGAGCAATGTAGAGCGTAGCAAGAGCAGTGCGATGCAACACGTTGCACATCAAGACATAAGAATGGGCAAACCATGAGAGTGTGCTTATACGAATATGTTGGTAGAGTATGATTGTCACATTGAGATTCTTTCGAGCTTGAATATAATTAGTATAAGAGTTTAGATTTGGAATGACATTTATAGTCTCTTTGATAAGGACTATTTTCTGTTTGATTAAAAGTATGCTTTCCTATTTTATTAGGATTATGTTAGGATTTCGGGTTTCCAATTGATGTATTCAAAAGGTTATAAATAAAAGGAAGATGTAATCCCAAAATGATCCTTATATGTCATCCCCCATTTGTTATTCCATATGTTGCTTAACTAGAGCTTGAGTGAGGGTCATGAGGATCTTTGATGACCTTTCCTACAATGGGCTCAGGGGAATGTTGTAACGCCTCAAAAGCAATCTTGTGGACATTATGAACTATCTTTTTTTACTAGACTTTTGACCAATTGAAAGGTCAACATTATGGACACATCATGCTAAAGTCAATAACTTTAAAATAAAATATTCAATCTCGTAATCTATCCAAATAAAATATTCGATTACATGGTATGATAAAAAAAGGACATAAATAAGATTACAAAACTTTAATGCAAAATATATTTGACTCAATCTATACTAATCATGTGCAAGCTGTCATATAACGAATATCTGCATCACATGTGCTATCATTTATTCGTTGTTCTGTTCACCTGCAGGATAAAAAATATAAAAGAGAATTCTTCCATGAGCTATGAGGTTCAATATGTAAAAGGTAATATTCAATAGGAAAATCATATATAAAGACATAATAAAAAAAGCGAGCTTCATAATAAATTCACTTTACTTTTACCTCCTTGTCTTCTCATTTTTTTATTTCTTTCTCGTTCAATCATTATCTTTAGTCCATCAACGATGAGAACATCAATTGCATCTCTTATCATAATATACATAATCTCATAAGTTCAATATGTTCAAGCTCAGTTAACTCTTTACATTGGATCACTTAATTCCTTTTCACTTATCTTGTCTTAGGTTGTGCAAATATTACAAATATTTTAATAAGCCTTTACCGATCATGAATGTAGTGGGCTTTGGTCCCGATGCCGTCAAGGCTAGTTTGGCCTTGAGGAGTCTCTCCCCATGACCCAAGACAAAGTCCTTGTTTCTGGCTCCATTGTATATTTTAGTAATAAATGTTGAATTGTTCAAACTTGTAACGTGGATCAAGGAACATAATAATAACTAAAAGATAACTCATTGGTTATCGTTATTCCAATATTCATCAAACTACAATTGTATTTTTATTATTTTTGATACATGCATAATCCAACATGTTTGACTTATATTTACTATTATTTCAATTAATTTTGTTATGACATTCATTCATTTCAATGGTTATTTATTTTTATTTCTTCCGGTTATGATTTTACTCAAATTTAAATATTATTTTCAGAAAATTACTTAAAAAAATAGAGAAGTGGCTAGAAGGGGATACACGATGAAATGAGTCAATTTTGCAAGCAAGAGATCAACAAATTTGGATTTTACAAATCGTTACCAAATTGTCACGACCATTATAGATTCGGTGATCGTTTGAAATAATTATAATGACACAAGCACTCTTAATGTATAAGATATTTTGGGTATCTATACAAGACAAATTATGAAGATGTGAAAGTATTTTGAAAAATTAAATCTTAGCAATCAATTAATTAAGAATTTTAAAAAAGAGATTTCTTTAATATGGTTTGAAAAAAAATTCAATTCTCAACAAACTCTATATAAGAACTTTAGACATACTTTGACTGATATAAATACATCGATCCATGTCGGATGACACGCAATTACGGAGGAAAGAGAAAAGATAATTTTTAGATAATTTTAAAAATCAAAGGTGCACAAAAATGTTAACGGGAAGTGGAGTTGAAATAACATTATCATAAAGCAAATAAAAAATGATTTTTTAGAACTGGTTCTGACTTCTAAGTTCAGACTCCCACCGGCTGTGCTCGCCAACATGACTCATTTCTACGTGGAAAAAAATATCTGCTACTTGTTAAAAAACGCCCTCAGCTGATTAATTTTCCCAAGTCTAATATTAAAAAAAAAATGAGGGCAACGGAAACATCAACGTGGGCTACCACCAGAAGGCGACAAGTCCAACAAAAGAAGGCGAAAGAAAAGAATAATATATATTTAGCGAAAGCAAAGCAACGCGACAAAGTGGGCCCACCAAAGTCACCCAATTATAAGGTTCTCACTCGAGAGCCCATAAAGGAGTCCACCTTGTGGGCCCATCAGCTACTGGTAACGTTACCGCCTCCACTCGTATAGTATTCTGGGGAGTAGTTGAGCAGAAGTGATACCTCTCGTAAATACCGCATGGAGTCGTCCAACTGCACGCATAAAAAATATTCGCTGCGAACCATCCATCGATGGGAGCTCTCGCTTGACGAGCGGTCGAGATCATTTTTGTCGCACGGAAGGTCCTATGCGAGATTGTGGGTAGGGCAACGAGCAGTGCAATGCTTTATATAAAGAGGCGGAATGCGTGCATCACTCGTTCGTGGGGTCGGTGGGATTTAAATTCGACTCTGAGTCCCGTTTGAGATCCGCGGTTGGTTCCGATCACACCATTTCTTCATCTTCCTCTTCTGTGGCAGTGGAGGCGGCAGCAGCTCTCCAAACCCTCTCCATCTCTCTCGATCTCGATCGCAGAAAGCTTTGACGCCATTGTTGATCGATTCTTCTCTGCGTGTATCGATCAGTTCGGTGGCTTTGTTGTCGGATTTGATCGCACCTGTTTCTTTTCTTCGGTCGGTAAATGGGGATCCTGGGTTTTCTAGCGTCGGAGTTGGTGGTGGCTACTGTTTCGCCCGATCTGAGCTTGTTCGGCAGCATCCGCTCCTTCTTTTGATGGATCGGTGAGTTGCGCTCTTTATTTCGAGTTCTGTCATTGTTTTTTGGTCGTCTAATGTTTTTTTTTTCTTTCTTCGTGGATATGTCGTCATAGGCTTCTTCTTGCTGTTACTTGGTGAAAGGAACGGGAAAAAAGAGCTTTGATCTGAGATCCGGTGGCTATTTTTTTGTAATTGAAGTAGTGTGTTCTGGGCGCCCACTGTTTAGATCGAGTTTTAGCTGCAGTACGCAGGTGTTTCTGCTCGATCTGGACCAAAAATATTATATTTTTCGAGGTATAGAATTGGTCTTGCGCTATTGGTAGATGGGTCTTTTTTGTCTTGAGGAGTCATTTGCGTATTATATTTTGTGTTTCGTTGTTCTTTTAGGTTCTACTCTGCTTGATCTGGGCGCTGGAAGGTTTTTGTGATAAAAATTCTCTCTTTTTGCGATGGAGGCATTGGTTGTGGTTGCTCAACATCGGAATCAGTACTACGGCAGAGGGAGGCAGTATGCTTCCAAGGGCTTCAAAGGGATTAATTGTCGAACATTTCAGTCCGATATTGGTATTCTGCCGTCTCCTCCAAAGGCGTACACTTCTGATGACCGTTTTGAACCTAGGTCTCCTTGTTTTTTCTCTGAGCCACCTAAACAGAGCAAGCGTAGTAAGCCTATCCCCATAAACCCCAGGCCTTCTCACAAAGGAGCCACCTTTAACGATGACCTTTCTTACTCTGAGCTCTGGGCAGGTCCTACCTACTCGAACTCCCCTCCCCCGAGTTCTTTGCCTATCCCAAAGTTTTCCCTCCGCCAGAAGCGAAGTATTTCGCTGGAGCTGCCTCTTCATGAATCTGATGTTGTTCTCCGGCATGTTTCAAAGTCAGCCCCATCTTCACCTACCAGGCAGTCAAGTCCTTCTGTAGGTGAATTCATATGTGATGTAGCCACAGAGAACTTGAGGCGCATACTCAACTTGGATCTTGCAGATGACTGAGATCAATGCAAGATACTGGAGTTTTGTATATAGTAGTTCTATGTTGTTATCCTGTACAGAATCTGGTAACTAAATTGTTAGTCTTCACAATTCACATATTTACCCTGGAAAAGAGTAAAGAGTGAGGTGGTGGAATGGTAACTAAGAATCAGATGGATCTTGAGGAACTGAGGAGAATTGTGAAGCTTTGGATCAATATTCATGCTTTACATAACCAGTGAAAAACGTCAAAACTGCAGTGCCTTGTGTCATCTGGAATTACCTTATCATCTTTTGCTACTTAGTGGGACTTCATAGTCTAGTTTTTTTTTTCTCTTCTGTTAGGAAAGTTATCGGCATTATCTGTCAAGTCTCTGTTTAGGTTGTTGTGCATACTGTGTCGTGTTGAAATACTGCATTGTCTCTTCTTGTTACATGTTTTTAGGTTGGTAGATCATCTCTCATACCCCTTGTGTTGTCCAATCATATTTAACTCTTGAAATCAGTGGTCTTTCTTAATTTACTTTTTATTATTCTTCTACTAATTTCTTACTTGTGCTCTACCTGAGGGCATCTTCTTTCACCTTGTTTCTTCTTCTGGGTTTTTTATTGGAAGAAGTTAGGAGGTGAACTAGAACTATGGCTTCTCTTCTTAAATATCTAGATTCACAAGTGTCTTAGGTGTTCCATGCATCCTTGTTTTCTCTTAGTCCAGCTGTAGGGTCCCAATTAGTCTAACTTCACATCACAGTTCTGGTTCATTAGCCATTAGTTTCTTGTTTGTAGTGCTAGGTCATGAGGTTTCAAAGTAGTCAGTATCTAGGTTTGGTTCACGTCTGTCAGACAAGTTCTTTGGAAGCTTTACCTCCATGATAGTAACTTGGTATCGTGGAGGTTGCTGAAAATGTTAGCCTGGAAGGGAAATATCGAGGTAATCTTTGCCTCACAATTTTTTTATCATTTCTCTAAAATTTGGAGGTTGCTTCTAATATTTCATACCTGTTCTATGGATGTTACAGCGTCAAGCTTGTTAGACAAAAGCTTGAGCTGGATAATGGAACACGTTTTGGAAGATGGAAGCTGGAGCAGACTTGTTTCTTTCAGCTAATGTTACAAATCGTGAAGTGATCAGCAGTTTGATGTCATGCATCTGGGAAGAACATAGAAATAGATTGTTTGTTTCGAAGGCTAATTTCCTTACTAATGTGTACTGTTTGGTGAAGTTTTTGTGAACTAGACTTTGTTGAAGCTTTTGATTATGAAGTCGAGTGTACTAGTTTGACTAGATTAAGTACCTCGATGTATCCTTACTACTTATTCAGTTATCTACATTTTCTTTTACTAATGATGGAACATGCAGTTCAGGCCAGACATGAAGTATTGTGTCAGTATATTATAGAAGATGATGTGCTTTATATTTCCATTGAGTTCAACCATCAAATAACATTTTCTTCTGGATTGGTTTGCTAATGATTGTCGTATGGTGCTCAATCTTTTGGTAATATTGTGACCAATTGTGGTGTGATGCTCAATTTAATTTGTGTCGTTGGTGTTCATGTGATAGAATATTGTGTGCTTGATGGTTTGATTGATTTCAACGATCCAATGACGCTCTTTGGATTGTTATATTGCTCAGTTTAATTTTTATTAGTGTTCATGGATTTTAATACATGTCTTTCATTCATTTGAAACCTTTTATTTTTCTGTAGGATCTTTGTTCTTTAGTTTGTTGTATTGTCATTCACCCCCTTCAAAATTATGTACTGCATCTTTTTAGACCACCTCTGATTGTCATTCACCCCCATTCGATTTTATTTTCAGCTGCATGGATGTTATGCATGCAGACGAGTCATGTATAGGTTTTTTTTCTTCTCTCATGTTCCTGGCTTCAAATTTTTTATTGGTTATTTGCCTGTTGTGTGGTTTCTTTAACGGGTCTTGAATTCTAACAAATACTGATGATGACACTGATAAGATAAACTTGAGAGATGTACAGTTCTGAAGAGGTGCAGTCTTGCAGATGTACGTGGGGGTCGATGTTCACTGCCCTGTTAGAACAAGAAGCTCAAAGTTCATGTTAGAACATCTGGTCCTTCATTGTACCCCAAGGCTTAGTTTGGATATGGGAACTAGGGTAAGAAATCAGTCCTAGTTCTTATCGGTTCTGTCAAACATGCGTCCAAAAAAATGTAATAATGACGAGAATCATGATTTTCGATTGGTTCTCTTTGAAGGTTAGAATCAAGTCTTTTTTTTTATATTTTTCTTTTTTAACTTTTGCATAGGCCTAAAAGTAGGTCCATCTATTTTTAGGTCTATATTTACTTTAATATTAATATATAATTCTATTATTTATTATATATTAGTAAATAATAATATTACATATTATACTAATTATGTTACTTAATTTGTTAAATAATAATAAATTATTATAATTATAAAAATTGCATTTTAATGTCAATATATGCTTAATCGTCATTCATATTTTTTTAATAATTTAATCTTATAATTAACTCACTTAATTAAGAGATTAATTAGTGCACACATTTTTTTTATTATATTTATTGTTTTACGTTGCTATTTTCTTTAACTTTACTTTTATATCATTTCATATTTTTATTTTTTTGGTATTAGTTTTAACTAATCAATTAATATAACATTAGTATCTTATATTTAATTAAATTATTAAGATAAATTATTTTTTGTTTTTTTCAAGTCTAGTGCATGAGCTAAGAAAATGTAATCTAATTAAAAATATTACTAAATTAAGTTTTTTTATAAATAAGATTAATTTAGTATTATTTTATAAATTTGTTTGAAATATCTTCTTATTCTATATTAATAGTTTTTAAATAATAATAATATATTATTTTAATTGTTTTAAAAAATAAAATTATTTTTTTCTCATTTTATCAAATATAATATTTTTGTAGTTCTACAATTTCATCCAAACATCCATCGAACTAAAACATTTAATCAACTTTTTAGTTCTTCATCATTACACTTTTTCATCCAAACACTAAATCATAATTTATCTGTCTAATCGATTAGTACAAAAATATAAGTTCTTGCATCCAAACGATACCTAATAGTTGTTCAAGTGTTAGGCCCTTCATGGTAAAATTCTGTTCAAATTAGGAATTTCAGAAATCAATTATGAGATATTATTTTGTTGGATTGTTGAACTTGGGATTTGGATTGGCAAACTATTCTAGACTTGGGTTATATATTTGGATTAGAGATGGGATCCCATTCAAATTGGTCATATATTTGGTTTGTAAATCCGGGATGACGATCCTCATTCTTGCGCCCTCGTCATTGGTGACCTCGAAGTTAAATATTTTTTTTACGGGTAACGATCAATCGAAAATTTATCTTAGCCATTTGATTAACACTTCTTTAAATTAGACTTTCTGAGATTAGAGTGAAATTTTATTTGTGTCGGCTGATAATATTAAGTAATTTTTCTCTTTTAATTTTTTATTGATTTAATATCTACTTAGCACTCTCATCAAATTCATAAATAAATTTGTTATAATGATATAATGAATTTCATAAATGATAAGTTTCTGTTCATGTTATTTTATTTTAGTTGCGTAATTAAATTTTTATATTTATTAATTATTTTAATCATCATTATTAATTAGATCATATTCATATTTTGTTAATTAAATTGATTATTATTATTAGGAAATGTGTAGCGCACGATGACGACACTTTTTATATTAAAAAATATTTTTTTTACAGAAAGTATTATTATTTTATAAATGCGCTATATATTTTTTCTCATTGCTCGTGTTTTCTCTTTTCTGCTCGCATAGTTCTTTTTTATGTGAAACACCTTTTTTCATGCAAATTTTTGTATCAGATTCGAAAAGATGTAAATGTTTAAAGATTTTAAACGTTTTGTTGAGTGTTCATGTTGGTAATTCTTCAAATTTACATAATTAAGTACGCATAAGTTTGTTCTGATCTCGTCAGCACGTGAAATTTATCTCCAGAAGGTCGTGGCTGAACCGTAATAAAAGAATAATTTGTTAGTCGACTAAAAGAAAGAGGAAGTGAAAGATGCATGGAAAGAAAGCAGAAAGATGAAGTTGAATACAATGTAATGTAACAAAATATTTCGCAAACTCATAAATAATAAAATAATAAAAAATAAATTATTTGTAAAGTAATTTAAATCTTTTACGAAATAATAATAAAATCTTAAATTTTTAATAACATGAAATACTTATTTCTTGCAGATGTATTTTATTTCTTGCAAGAAATTGTGTACCGTCTTGTATTCCATTTGATCATATGTCTTGTATTTCATTTGATCATAAAACTCATTAAGAACTATTTTTAAAGAGTTCAATGTAGGTGCTAATTAGGGAGTATCATGTTACCTACATCTTCAATCATAGGATGTTAAATCTACGATAGAAATTAAATTTTTTTTTCTATTTTTTTCTCTCTCCGAAATCTATCAACTATACATTATGCATCATACGGTTAAAAATAGAGATAGCATTGTGCTCCCTACTTAGGGAGCACCTCCATTTTTTTTATTTTTAAATGTTTAATGTGTCCAATTACACGAGGGCACCAATAGAAAAAGTAACTTGCAAAATTAGTTTTATGGATGTGTTAGGATCACTCTATTATTTAAGTATTCTAACGACCTCGTGAGAATTTTGAATTCTTTTATTTGGTTGTGTCATATTTAGAAATGCACTTAGTAATATAACATTTTCGTCGAAATAAAATTCTTATGATCTATAGAATTTTTATTCTCTTCAATACTTGTGTCAATCTAATAGCTGATTCAATGCTTATATTTAAAGCAAACACATTTTTTCTTTAACTCCATCAAATGAACTAAATCAAACGTCATGATCATATTTTCAAGAAATATTATTAACGTAGTAATTTAAATATTCCTACTTATAAAGTACGAACTAAATATATCCTATATGTCAAATTGCTTGGAAAGGAGTTCCAAGCAAGTCCATGTTTTCACATTTTTGCTATATGATTAAGAATTCCAGCTAGGAGTTAGGTTTGGACTTTTCATTCCACAAATAATAACGGTCTTTTAATAGTTAAGCTTAGAAACGTTATAATACGCTAGAATTCATCTTGGCTATTGCAAAACATCATATTAGAAAAAATAACAAAATTTCATGTTCCTTTCCCCAAAGTTCAGTCATAGCATTATTCTTGGAAGAAAATAGGAATCGAGTTAAAGATGGTTTAAATAATAATTATTAATAAGGGTTCAATGTAGGTGCTCCCTAATTAAGTAGGGAGCACCTCCATTTTTTTATTAATAAATATTTTATTAATAATTAAGAGACCGTTTGATTGAAGAATAAGTATAGAAGAGAAATATACAAGAATTAGATTTTTTTTCGTATATTTCTATTATTTTATTTTATCTAGTGTTTGGATTGACATGAATAAAAATATATTCTTATAAATAAATTTATTTAAAATATATTATAATAAAATAAATAGTATTAATAATATGTATATCTAATAATAAATGAATATTTATTTTGTTTATATTTATAAATTTATGATAATATAGTAATTAATTATTAGTTGATTAATTAATTAGTTAATAATGTTATATAATATAATATTATTTATATCATCACATTATAAATTAATTAGTTTTATTATTATAAATAATTTATTATTGATCATTACAATAAATAATATAAAAATATAATAGAATGTGTATAAAACATAATAAATGAAATATAATTAGAAAAAGACATAAGAAAAAGTTGTTTATATTCCAACTTTTGAGAAGAATAATAAATTCGAAATAAATAAGAAAAGTTAGTAGTTTCATTTTTTAGATGATTTGTAAAAAAAATGAGATAATCTTATTTCGATGAATATTTAACTATATTATTGCAATATGAAGATATTCTTTTGTTTACCCTTCAACCCCTAAGGGAGTACTACAAGGAGAATGGGAAAGAGAAGTTGGTTGAGTTTACTCTTATGATCCTTAAACTATTGTCTTTATTTTTTAAATAACTCTTAAACTTTAATATTAATCGCTTACCACTTTTCAAATATTTACTTTCTTTTACCATTTTTTCTGTGATTTTTTAGGGTAAAAAGGTAATTAACAAATATTGAAAATAAAACATATTTGTAAAGTAACGAAGGATATAAGCAATTCATATTAAAGGTTACTTTGAAATAATTTAAGAGAGATAAACGAAAAAAGATTTATCTTTTACTTATAAGTCGTAAGGCACACAAATTAAACACAAAATATAAGTAAAAAAAGCACAGGAAGGAGAACCCAATTTATATTTTTGAGCTTATAAATCATATAACCTAACTTATCATTATACTTAAAATTTTCTTAATATTTTTACCTCTAAGTATTACTTATCGTTTGAATACTTTAAATACAAAAACAATATCTTATAACCAAATATTACATAATTTACTATCATAATTATCAATACATTGTCCAATCACATAATTGTGTATCCTTTAAAGTTAGCTTCATCATTTAAAGTATTTATCATCGCTAGACTTTATTCTTGAAGTTACATTCACTACCATTTGACATTACCTACCAATTTAAATTGCTTTCACAAAAATATAAATTATTCAATTACCAATACTATATATTATTTTATTTAGCAATTTTTATTGTCTTATTTGTTATATAAAAATATTAATCAATAATATATTATTTTTTATCAAAATATTCTTGAATAAAGTAGTTAAGTTTGTAGATTTATATAAATTCGATTTGAATTCTATGAACTTGAATCACAAATATATATCTTAAACTCATAAATTTATATCAAATAAATAAATTTATAAATAAACAGTAATTTTTTTCTAAAAATAATATGAATATGAATATTTTTGAAATTATATTATAATAATACTAATTATTATTGATAATATATGAATAATATGTTATAATTAATTAATAGAAATAATAATAATATATTTAATGAAATAATAAAAATATTATATTATTATTTATTTGACTAATGTGAATACAAAAAATATAAAAAATTATCATTCAATAAACAATATGGATTATCATCTTTTTCACACAATTCAAATTACCACAACAATTTGTATTGGAAAATAATACAGATTACCTATAAATTAAAATAAATGAACAAGACAGTGTGTCTAAATAATTTAATATAATATTATATGTAATAAGAAAAAAAATACCTCTCTTAAATTCTTTAAATTTCTCCAAATCGAATTAATAATTCAGATATTCACTAAGAAATCTATTTAGTAATATTAATAAGTATACTCCTGAACCTCATAAAAAAATATAAAATAAGTTGGGATAGAGATGCTATTGAAGGACATATGTAATATTTACTTTTTTTAATTAAAGTAAAACGAGTATACGAAGTACGATTTGCTATTTTACAGTACATAAAAATGTATATATAATATTATAAGTAAAATTAAGTAATTATTTTACTTCTCAGCAGCTCTCAAGCACGACCCCTTTCCCTTTCCAATCGGATGAACGGCCTAAATTAATTGGCGTGAACGATCAGTGTTTGGTTCTCGGGAACCCAACCGGTCGGAGTCTGGTCCGGTTCATGATCCGGAACCTCCCGCGATTCAAACTTTTCTAAAACCCTAAATCACCCGCCTCGCTCAAAAGTCCCCAAATCCACCCCACGACATTTCCACCACGAACTAAAAATTCCTTTCCGAAAGCTCCCAAGCAAGCAGCAATTGGTTAAGAGACGGACGACAAAGTAGGTAAATTATCTAATCATCGTCTCAGATTTCTTAGCTTTACTGTCGTGTATTGCTTTAATCGACGGCGATTGGATTTCTTGGTTCTAAAACTGCTATTTTCCTGCAAAGATTACTTCTTTTCAATAATTTGCAACTTTTATGGCATGATATTGTCAAATTTGTTATTTTTCGCGAATATTGTCAGATTCCCGATCGAAGGGAAATTTTTTGCGAGTTAGATATGGAGGATTTGATTGAAGAAGGTGAAAACATTAAGGATATTACCGGAGTCGCTCCGGCTCTTATCTCCGTCCATCCATTGGAGAAATGTGTCGTTGTTGCAGTTGGATCCGAGCTTCGGATATTTGACTTGGAGTGAGCCTTTTCTCTTAATTTATGTCTTGTTATTTTATGTTTCATTTTCTTTGTGAAGTAGATAAAGTTGATTCTTTGAAGTCACAAGGAAATGATTGCACATGTTTATTGTTACAACTGTTCATTGTGATATTGTTGTCAACAGGACGGAGCACTCAATTGAATTGACAGATAATTCCGGTGGGCGCCCTCATTCTGATGCTATTCGAGCAATTGCCTTCGATGCCAGCGGGAAGCTGTTTGTATCTGCTGGAGATGACAGGCTTGTCAAGATATGGACAACAAATACCTGGCATTGTTTCCGCACTGTGTAAGTCTGCTTCTGCTGTTATTAGAGTAAAAGGATCATTACTTATTGAGATGTAATTTGCCACTGTTATATAAAATACATCACCTTCTATACTACACAGGAAGAATAAGCTGAAGTTTCTGTTTATCTGACAAATTATGCATCAGTAGCAAACTTAAATAGTAAAGAACGCCGTGAATTTTGAATATGATTCAGGATGACATCTCTGTTTATCGGATGTATATAATTTCAAGATAAGATGTATGGCGACAAAACTTGAATTTGACAAGGTAATTGAGAAAAAGATGTTCGAAAAAATGAGAAAAGAAATGCAATATCAAGTATTTATGACTCCAAAAAACATCAATTATTTGTTACTACGATCTTTGAAATAATTTCTAGCTCCTCTTGGATACATACGGCTAGATTGCTGGTTAGAATTTAAAATTCATCTAGTCTATCCTAATTTTATTTATAATTCGATGCACAAGGGTTAGCAACTTTCAGCTTTGAATGTTGAAGCAGTAGGGTTCCTTAAATTAACATACACATACCATTCCTATGGTTACAGTGAAAAAATGACAAATTGTCGTCTTTAATCTCTTCCTCATAAAACAAGCTGGAAGTCATAATTTTTCTTTTCTATTATAAATAACATATTTTGAAAGAGAACGAGTGTGTAACAAGCTACTTGAGTAGCAAGTATGTGAGGCATTGGATGCGGTAAAATTGGATGTATGTTGTCCCATCCAATAACTCGTATGCTTGCTACATGGACGTTTTTCAATTTTTGAAATACAACATAGCATTTATTTGCTAAAATGGAATTTTTTAGAAGTTTTCTCGTTATACAGGGATTTTTCCTAGACTTTATCTATGGTTAACAATTTTCAGTTGTTAATTTGCAGGTGCACAGAGAAACGAGTTAGTGCAGTAGCCATAAGCCACGACGGTCATTATGTTGTTTTCTCCGACAAATTTGGAGTGGTTTGGTTAGTAGGATTAGATGAATGTGATGAAAATCAAGCACTGTGTGATAAGAAAGCTGTTCAGATTTTTGGTCATTATTGTAGCATCATTACTAGTTTGGTAAGAATCATTATCTTACGACACACATAGTCGTCTATGTTGAGTCCATTTAGAGTAGTTGCTATTCTAAAAAGTTGCTAGTTAAAACTGAAATGCGATCCATGTTTATGATGAAAAAAAATTGTGAAGGAACATTTTTTAAACTCCTGATAAATGAGAAATTTTGTTGGCATAATCTGCTTATCTTATTGTATCACAGTCAAGCAGTTTCTTCATATTGATTTTCTTTTTCTGCTTCTGGTGAAAATATCTGCATTTATTGTGCAGAAATTCTCGCCTGATGGAAGATTTCTTGCAAGCGCGGACCGAGACTTCAAAATTCGTGTAAATCGTAATTATACTAATTTATTAGATGAAAAGTTTAGTTATTCTTTTTTGCTATACTAGCAATCTATTTGATATTTATTCCATGTTGCCATATGCAGATTAGTGTTTTTCCAAAAGCACCTTTGAGGGGAGCACATGAAATTCAAAGCTTCTGTCTTGGTCATACAGAGTTAGTTGGAAATCCCATGTTTTGCTTGATTTCTTCATCTTTTTCAAGCATATTCTAGATGGGAGATGAAAAATGGGAAAAAGAGTCAATGGCAGTGCAGATTGAAACATCAAACTCCAGTTGGGGTTTGTTGTTGTCTTGCTGGGAACTAAAATTATATCTCGTAAAACAATATGCACTCTATAATTATCCTCTGGTAGAATTGTTTATGTTTGTGCTGGTTGTAATGTTAATTATAGACAGGGAAATAAGATCTAGTTCTTTAACCAATGATCATGCTGACTAATTATGATTTCAATCTTGTGTTAACCATAAACCTTGACAGTGCACAAAGTTCTAGTAGATACAGAATTGTTCTTTTTTAATAAAATTGTATCTCCGAAGAATAAACCATTACGAGGAACTCCAGGAAGCACTTACTAGCTAGATGCCAGTTAATTTCTCCCCAAAATGCGTAAATTGACAGTTTTGCCTATGGGTTTTCATGTTTTCACAGTTGAAAGTGGCATCAGTCTCTATGCATTTACTGTCTACTTCGACTACTTTGGCAATGGTTGTGCTACAAGTCACCTATTTAATATTGGTGTCAGCATCCGCTGTCATTATCAACTGTTTCATTAGTACAAATCCTGCTATGACATTGATCATATTAGGTGCTTAATATATCTAATATTGGCCTCTGAGCATATCTAAAGGTTGATACATGCCTTTTGAATGGCTATTGGGTGCTTAACATATTCTCCATTTATTTACAGGTTTATTTCTTGTCTTGCTTTTTTATGTCATGTGGACAATCCTCAAGGTTTGCTTATCTCTGGAAGTGGCGATTCAACTGTGAGTATATTTGCTCTTGCTGATTGCTTATCCACATTTGTTCATGATCACGCACGCAGTACAGCAGAGCTTCTTATGTCTAAATCTTGTCATTTCAGGTTCGCTTGTGGGATTTTATATCTGGATGCCTTCTCGATACTTGTGAAGTTGGAGGAAAGGTAACCACGAGTATGCTTACATAGGTTATGTCCACGTGGAAAAAATGAGATATTTTAAATCACAAAAAATATTTTGGGAGGAATTGAATGATAGAACACATTTATGCGAACATGTCTTAACCTCTTTCTCTTTCCAAAAAAACAATGTCTTGACCTCTTTCAATGGGAGTACTGCTCTAGGGCAATTTGTATATTGTCAAAGGCATATAATCACTGACTCGTGTTTTTATTTTCGGAGGTCTTTCTGTTCAATGCAGGTAATCTCTCCAAAGCTTAATATCCTGAACCATCTAATAACTTTTCGGTATAGCATCTTGCATTTTTATTATAGAAGTGATTATCAGAAAGGTGATTATGATGGTTCTTCCCAGGAGCTTTGTTGAAATTAATCAGAAAAAGGTTAATAGTTGCCTTCTATATTTGGCAGGTCAACTTTTAATAATACATCTGATAAATGATAATTGTGCCATTATGTTCAACATCTAAGCACTTATGCATGGTTTTTCCAATAATCTTGGCATCCATGTAGACTTTTGTTTGCAACAATCGTGAATATTGACATGTATCCTTACATCTGTACCGCTTGCCATGACATCATATAAAATGGGTCTTTCCCTATTCGACAGTGTGATTGAGAATGACTGATGCCTGTGATTCCTTGTTATCATCTCACTGGTTTAAGCAAGATAACTTCATGGTCCTTAATTTCATTTGAGGCCTTTGCTTATTTAATTTACTTGTTTTCTATTGTTTATAAGTTTATTAATCTCCTCCTATGGTTGAACTTTTGCAGTCCAGTGGAACAGGAGATATGGATCATCCAGCAGTTACTGATATTTGTGCCTTTAATAATGGTTCATTAGTTGCTGTCGCGACTCAGAGGCAAGTTCAAACTGTACTGTATTCAGTCTTCTGTTAATAATGTTTGACTTATCATGACTTACATTTTCTTTATTCGCACAATTCTTAATGCAGTGTGCATGGAGTGACAATTTTGAAATGCAACTTTGCAACTAAAACTCTTTCCGTGGTTAAGGTATAAGTTTGATAAGGTGGAAAGATCATCTAACAGATATTTATGATGCTTACGAAATGAATTTGAAAAATAATGAGATCTAACATGATTTACTTAGTATGTGTATTTGCATACCTTGTGTAAACTGTTTCAGATTTTATGGTAATTACATGAGATCATATATTCTCAGCATGTCTATTTCATTTGTGCCTTGGTAACATTTTGCGACATTTGGCCTGATAACTTCATCAACTTTGTATTGTTCTTCTCTCTCCAAGGCTTTTATTATTAGAATTAGTGTCTGATATTAGTCCATCTTCTATGACATGCATGTGATCCCAATTTCTTCAGGTTATTACAACGGAAGAGAGTTATTTCCCTACTAGCTTAGGATTGAGCTCTGCCTCATCTCGCATGTGGATGGTCATGGGTGCATCTCATTTCCCTACTTCAAATGCTAGCCAGTGGTCAACCCGTGTTAAAGTGATTTCTGGTGTTGGCAAAGACCCTTCAGGTTGCAACGATCTGGTTATTCTGGAAGACAGTCAAGTACCAGGTGGTGGAAAACTTCTTTCCCAACTTCAAGGAACTTTAGATGGTGCTAAAGAAGACTCAGCTCTAGCGGCAACAGCAACAATGTTAAAAGTTTCAATGCGGGACATGCTGATAAAGAAGCAGTATTCTTCCGAAAAAAGAGAAATGAGGAAACGGAATAGAAATGACAGAAAACTCAAATAGGAGTTCGTGGTGGTTGTTTAGCTTCAAAACCATGTTGATCATATTCCATACCATAAATTAAGGTTTGCAATTTCGATATTTCAGAAAGCATTTTTCCAGTAGTTTCAGAAGATAAAATTTGTATTATTAATTGTATGAAGTCTACCATCTATGACCTGTAGTTGGATTTTGATAATGGTGGGTGGGTTCCATAAAAGTTCCTTGACTTGTGACCATAAGATCCGTGTCATCTTCTTTGCCATTACTGATTTAGTTTCCTTCCTTCAAATCTCGTGGTTGGAACAGTAGAAAAAAAGCTGCTCACTCCTGTCTCCGGATGTAAAAAGGTACGCAAAAAATTTCTACCATATCCTTTCTATCCCTTTAACTTGAGGACCAGAGAATTGAGAAATGACCCCTGTAAGGTGATTGCAACATTACATCCTTCCACAGAATGAGAACAAGAGAAGCAGCATACATGCTTATGTTGCTTGTTAGGTTGTCAAGCTGATTATGACTTGAGCTGATTTAGATGATCATTTCTTGTCATATTCCTCTTGTAGCTCAAATTGTTGAAATTTTGAATGCAAAATGATATTGCAAGTTGCTGTCATCCGGGCTTATCTGTCTGGAAGGTAATGATGCCTTGTCGACCCTTTAGAGGTCCATAAATCTCACTCTCTTTTTTGAAAAAAAAGTTATGCTGGGACCTCGTTCCACTGACGACGCGGCTTCACATCATCGTTTGCAAGTTGTTTCATCGCACGGAATCTGGTTTTTCTGAGCACAACATGTAAAATAACAAGTGGATTGATCCGTAAGTTTTCTGTTATCACATGTTATTCTTATCCTGCATCCTAATGAAGGAACTTTTAATTCTCTATGTCTGTTATTATCAGTCAATATCTCATGTTAGTGGGGAATATATCAAATTTGTTTTTATCCTTATCCTAATCAAACTTGGCGTGTTTTATTTTTCTTTTGGAAGAAAATGAAATTTTTTCAGGTTGATGAAAATGAAATGACAAAAGGGGGAAAATATAGTTTCCTCTTTCAAAAAGGGGTATTCACTTCAATTCTAGAAAATTGTCTTTTATTAGAAAAAATATACTAACTCGTGTTTCTGAATTTTTTCAATGGTTAAATGTACCTGTTGAGCTTATATATTTGAACTAAAAATATTAATAATTTTAGTTTAAAACCCATTCCATATATAGATGCATGCAGTCAATTATAAACAAAACAATTTTTTTAATTGATCCTTCTGAAATTAATTTTACGCCGAAACAAAAGTCTACGATCTGCAATCTCTTTGTAATTATATGATGAAGAACATCACGGTGGGGCTGAAAATGGTGGACGTTTCATTTGCTAAGGCACATAAAAGAGATGAGTGCTGTTGTTTGACAGTGACTTTTGAAGGAAGTCAAATTTTAGACTTCTCGATCGTTCCAACTTTAATCAAAATTCATTTATTGTTTTCGATATTTGGAAAGATGCTCTCTACTGGATTTGGAAGTAGTGCAACTCGACTAATGAAGACCAGATCTGATAAAGAGAAAAAAAAATCAATTCTACATATCCACTATTTTTGGGAAATTAAGACTGTAATCTCTTCATATCAAACTGAATTAATTAACATTAATATTAAGGTTGATATCAGAAAAATTTCTGATTATAAGTCACTAAATGGTCATAGACTAATGCAAACAAGCTCCTTACCTCCCACAAGCTATCGACTTGGCTAAGACCTTGTTTGGAGATGTTAGATTATGATACGAGTGAGTCATCTAAAGCGGTCGACACAAAGCACTTCATCTTAAGTGTTTCACTATCGAGACTCGGTGTAGAGGACACTCTTATCTATAGAAGTGCTCTATTTTGCATAGAGAAATTTTAGACTATTTAAGACATACTCAAATACAACGGACATTAATTTTATGACTAGCATATCACTAGAGTGAGCGCAGGGTAGCAGTCGACGTGGACGAAATGCGGTATTTCCTTGGTTGGATCTTTTAGCTCATGAAGTTACGTTCAAAAATCTCATATGAAATTATACTTTATATAGAAACTTTTGTTTGGGCTTATACTCCGAATACATATTCATCGTCATTTGTATAAACAAACTTCTTAGGTTCCGGATTGGGAGCCCCGTCCGCCCTTTTGAGTTAAGGAAGACTTAGTGCAAGGAATATTCTAAAATTCTTTCTTTCTCGCTTTTCACTTATATGAGATTAACTTATTCTTTCATTATTAATGAATTTGGCAAATGATGAGTAGCTCCTCTTTATTTAAGGAGTTTTTGAGTTTGAGTTCTAAAAAAATTGTATCGAGAGTTTCATTCATCACATAATTCAAAATGATTTAGATTAATCAGGAAGATACTATGGTGGTAATCGAAAGATGGCCTTAACGAATAATAAATAATTAGATGTCAAAACCATTCTTGAGATTCTACTCGTGGGGCAGCCTTTGTTTCCACACGCCATCTCTTTTAGCACATATATGTTGTAATAACACAACCACATTTTATTAATCTGATCGAGTACCTGTCAACGTAATTAAGAATTAACCGTAGTAGTTACGTAACGCATCGAAAGACGCTACCATATGCTAAATAGTTGCGTAGCAAATTAAAATGCGTAACGTTTCGCTTATCATATGTCAGCAACTTCCAGTGCAAGGGCAGTTGTGTTGGATTCGAGATAAAAACGGATCATGCAGGGGGCACTAATTAATTAAGGATAGATTTTAATGATCTATTTCTCATACACTTGTCCAAGCATAAACTATTACTTAATTATTGCATGAATAGACGATTTCAAGTTCAAATCTAGAGGAATATATGACATTGTGATATATGGAAATATAATACTATAAAATATCATTAATATTATGACGATATAAAATATGTAGCACCATCTTCTTAATATAAAAGGGTATTATCTATTGAAAATTAAAACTAATAAAGTTGTGAGATAAAAGATTGTAGTTGAGTGTTGATACATAATTTGAGTAGTATGAAGGGGAGTATAAAGCTCAATGCAATGGTGCATAAGTTTAGGATATTTGAATGATCAGATGTTCATGATACACGTATAAAAAAATGTGCATGAAACATTATAGTATAAATAATGTGTTATATACTCATTTTACGACATAAAATAAAATATACGAGTTTAAGATTTAGGGATTTTTATTTTTCAATTGCTTGGCATATAAACAATAAAATTCCATGTCATGACTTAGATATTTGTTTGCTCAATAAAATAACTAAGTATCAATAATTTATCCATCAAATAAGTTTCAACGGCTCAATTGTAAAAGAAATTATGCAAAGAATTATACTACTTTTTAACTTGTACATTACAACTTGCACTAATATTTCTTCATTTTCTTTAGTAGCTGTTACTTAGTAATAGAATATGTTAACAATACCTTAAACATCATTTTCTATTATCCCAGATATATGTGGGTATGTGGTTAGTCCAATGGTCAAGCCTTCTCATTTGATCTTCTTTTTTTGGGAGAATAGTCCTCTTAAGTAAATTATTTTGTACTTTGAATATACAAAATTATGATGCTTTTGTTGAAGGATGAGCAATCCATGATCCTTGACATTTACCTAAAACAATAAGATTCAAAAAAATACTGTGGTGGTCTCTCCAATCCATCCAGATCCTTCCTTCCCCCAACAACTGTGTCCATGACAGACAAAACCTCCAATTGGTGATGCCAAAGATCAGGCACAGTGAAACCTCCATGAGCCATGCTTGATGGAGAATCTATCATAAATTTGAACCAATTAATCAAGCAAATTCAATTCAGGAAGATGTCATTTCCACCAATGCATGGTGATCCATATCCATCTCTGTCTCCAAGCTGAAAGAGACATCCATTTGTCAAGTTGGAGAGGGGCCTACACACAATGAGCTCATGAGATGGACACCATCTCAAAATGTTTAGGGCCATAGGCCTCTTGGCACCTGTGATTGTCAAAATGGTGATGCAGGCTCTAATTCCCTACTAGCACAATATGCAATTAAGGTGAAAGGTATGCATCTTGCAGAAGGGGGTCTGATTTGAACAGGATAAAGGAGGCATGGACTATTGATCAGCTCACACTACATGATTTGATTGGATCAATTGGAAAGCTTTTGATGGACTTCCTTATGAAATTGATGTTTACCAGTCATTTTACTGTTGCCAAAGGAGTGTGGAATTATGTATATGATTGCTAAGGACAAGGGGGGGTATGGTTCCATCCAACAAACCTTGGTATGCAAAAGCTTGCACACAGTGCTCAACCAATTTGGGTGAGAGAAACAGTCCCCTAGTGCCAAATTTGTGATCAAGTAACAGAGATCTATAGGAGATAAACAAATCATATATTTGTGGTCCAAATTTCCACATGAATTTGCATCATTGAAATCAAGAAATAGCAATGCAGACTGGTCCCAAGTAAGTTTTCCAAATGGAAGTAATCTGTTGCTGGGAGCTCACTTTTCCCCTCTTATCACAAAAGGATGCATAAGCCTGCTTTCTCTATCTTTTTTTTCTCACCTCAAGCTCTAATGAAACCTAGCTAGCAAAATATGAGGACCCACATCTTTAACTACATCATCATATTAATGTTGCAGGCATTAAGTGGTGGTGGTGGTGTGTTGTGTGGTCCTCCTTAATCTTTTTTGCTGAATGATTGAGAGCCTCTATTATTCATTTGCCATATTCTCTATTCCCCCTTGAAGTGGCCTCAAGGACCATCCATCAAGAGGAACCAAAACTAGTTGTGGTCCTCCTTGTCCTTAAAATTTCTTGATGCCATCATTCACCATACTATATATTATATCCCCCTAAATGAAACTTTGATAATTTCCTAATGCTTCAGGCTACTTCAACTTTGACTATAAATTCCATAAGAAAGTTAAGGTATTCAAAGGGACAGGACTATTATGATCTGAATGTATATTGTATTTGCATTTTTATTTCACAAGAAATTAACAGTATACACCGAATACAGGCAGGTTTCTGAAAGCAAAGTGCTTTTCCACTTGAGCCATGTACTGCCAATGATTTGTGAATGGTCATTAAGGCCTCTCTCTCTCTCTCTCTCACACACACACACACACACACATCTCTTTTTTTTTTCTTTTGCTTTGGCTTTTGTTTCAACTCCTTCACTCAGTGAGCATGCTGCTGTGATCTTATTGAGCCACCAACTCCATGCATAGCGCTCATGACATGGCTACAAGGACTCACTCATGAGGGCCCATTCTTTACAAGTGAACAAAAAGAGAGGACACCCCAACAGGTGACTACTTTCCCTTTCTGATCATCTCGTGGCCTCTTATCAGTACACTGTTCAACGAGTGCCCCCCTGTCTCTCACATAAAGATCAAGCTCTCTCTCTCTCTCTCTCTCTCTCTCTCTCTCTCTCTCTCTCTCTCAATTTTGTTGTGATCTGCTGTAGGAGGACGATCAAAGAAACGGATGACGTGAAGAAGGCAGCATCATTGAAAAGTGAGGCATCCAAATCTGAATACATACAAGGCATTGAAGAGTCCAAAAAAATAAAAAAAACTGAAGAAAACTCCAACATTGGAAATCCAATTGAGTCATTTACGTTACATGGATAATCCCTTACGTACTGGTAAATACCTCCGGGCTCGTTGACATCATGAACAGCAAAATACTAAATATTATCAAAGATGATGAATATATTATTATTTTTTTCATGCAATAATGTCAATGAGTTGGCATGCTTGTTACAGTAAACCAAGAGCCACCTAAAACTTACCTCATATACATAGACCAACCTTTCTCATGAACCAAGGAATATTAATTAACCAGTGACTAATATATACCTTAATTTTTTAAAATGAAAAGAGAGAGAGAAAAGGTTGCCCTACCTTGAGCTATTATCTACTGTTTATCATTTTAATTGATCTATTATCATTATCTTTTTAGCATCCATGCATCACAAACGAGGAATTCTTTTTTGTTGAAAGATATTATATGTTAAGCTACATCTATTTGCCTATCTGATGGGCATCATATGGTATCATTACATCCAAGGACATCACACTGTATATGCCACTGACAACCATGGGCTCCAATCCCCTTGATTCCTATGTTTATCCATGGCATTCTCTGAGCAACCAATAATTGAAGCCAAGGAAGGTACCCACCACAATATTAGTCTACATATATACAATACATGTATATATATTGTGTGTACATCACAAATTCCTACGCCACCTAATCATCTAAATGGCCTCTACAACTACTAAGCCATACTGCTAAGTAATGTAATGTTTAATATCCTCTCTTTAATGCCTTGTCTGAAAAAAAATGTTTAATATCCTTTCTGACTCTATTTTTTCAATTATGAATATAAAATATGATTGTGATCCACAGAACTTTACTCGTTAAAATGACTCCCTTAGTAATTTCAGTTTTAGTTTCCTACAGAGCTTTCAAATAAGTCCTACTGCATCAGAGAAGCTAATATTTATGAAAAAAATATGCAGAAAAGTTTCGATTTTCATATTTATTTATTGTAAATATGATCCTAACTTTTTCTTCTGCTGAATAAAAAAATATATTAACTTTCAATTTTTTATTAGTTTTATCCTACACTTTTTTATTGGTCAAAGAAGTACTAACTTTTCATTTTTTTCATCTCGTAATATATTTTTTAGGAAATTATTAGTATAATTTGATAAACTTATCGGATAACTGAATATTACAAAGACAATATCATTTGTGCTTAAAATATAAAAATAGAATTGTGTATATTTACGTTAACAATTATTATTCTTGATTATATTATATATGAAAAGTTTGTTCAACAAACAAAATAAAATTGAGATCAATGACATACATTTATGAATGCTGAAATTAATTATATATATATGTCTTTTTTAGATAATTAATGTTATATTATATAATATCCATTTATCTATATAAAGGTTACCAATTCAAATTGAATATTCGTTTAAAAAAAATATCATGAGAAAGAAATACTTGAAAGTTGATGCTTTAAACTAGGTCAAATATGATATATATATATATATATATTGGTGTTCTTTTGTAATAAACAAAGAAAGGTATATATGCAATGAATATATGTTTGTGTAATATTTATTGACAATTGTTATCTCAAGGTTATCTTCGGTCGAGTCGAACCGGTCCGTGATGATTTTGTTATCTCATGGCTTATCTCCGGACGAGTCGAACCGGTCCGCAATGGGTCCGGTCTGGCGGATGGACAGAGTTGGTCCACGTGTAGGCCGGAAGGGCCCTTCTGTTGGACACGTGGAGAGAGAAGCCCCGCGGTGAGGCACGCGCGTTAGGGCCCTACAGATGGGACACACGGGGGGCAGTTTGGTAAATCGGATAAACGACAAAAATGCCTCGGTGGGGGTAAAAGCTTAGAGGATAACAGTGTGGACCCGGATGTTGCGGGGAGCAATGAGTACAAAGGACACTAGAAAAGAAAATAATTACAGACGTACCATCGTAATAGCAAGCGTAGATTTGAGCGAGATGTCGGGGTGGTTAGGGGATGTGGAGTGGAAGTGGGAGTTAGTTTTTTTTTCTTCGACGGCCGTTGGTTGGACAGAAGAGTTTGGGACCCGCATGGAAGCGCCAATGAGCGAAGCCCGTGAACTCGCCGTGTCTGACGACGATGTTGGCTCGGCGGCTCGTTTTCGAGCTGCTAATAAGTCTTCTCAAATAATAATTGCACCACCAATTAAATTAGACTTTTTTTAAGTTGATTTCAATTTCCTCCTTCTATCAATATAATATTTAAACTATATTATTATTCATTTTACAACTTTAAAATATTCGAATAGTAATATTTAACTTCAAAAAATAAATATTATTATTTTTTATATTATTTTTTTTCTAAAGTATTAAATTACTATCTTACTCTTATTAAATTAATATTTTTAAATTCTTATCTAATAATATAAATTCTCTCATAATTCTAAATATATTTAAGATCTAATTTTAACTTTTCTATTTTTAAAAATATTATTTTTTTATTTTAGAATATTCTTCAACTTTAATTTTATTTTTTAATCAATTGTAAGTTTTTTTTTATATTCTCGAGCAAGGCTAAAATTATTTGTCTTTGAACAATTAATTAAGAAGGATAAAATAATATTGTAATAATTTTAAAATAAATAAAAAAATATTAGACATTATTTTTAGGGTTAAATGTCATTGTTAGATAAATTTAAAGGTGCTAAGTAAATAATAATATAGTTGATGGACTATACTAGTAGATATATTATAGTTTAAGGATATTTTTAAATAGATTTTAAATTTAATTTTCGTGAACGTAGTTTTTACTGTTTCAATTATTATAGATAGATGTGCAGTTTAAAATGATATTAAATTAATTAAAATTATAGTTAATCTATGAACAATATATTTTTTAGTGCTGCACGAATTGAATGATGATATCATTCCTTGAATAGTAACGTAACAATTGAAAAAAAAAATTGCATCACAAAATATTATTTAGCAAAAGAAATTGGTTTTTCTCAAAAAATATTTTTTAATCAAATTAATTAAAATTGAAATGAGCATACCAATTAATTAACTATTTGAGAAAATTAATATTTTTTTATTATTTCAGAAGTATTATTTTTTAGTTTATTCTCATACACATTTTTTTTATGTATAAAAAGAATTAAGTTTAAGATTTTATTTAGGTGGAAAAGATGTATTTGATTCTTGTAAGTGATGGAATAATAATTGTGGGGGCATTGTGAGTAGTCTACTTGTTTACAGTGCAAAGTGAAGCCGTTGCTCTTTTCCGTGTCTCGGCCTCTTTTTAGCAGCAGTTGAGCCGCTTCCATCAACTCGTGTCGTCGTCACACGGCGCTCGCTCGCTCGGGTGGATAAATTACACCGCTTTCCTTCCTTCCTCCATAAAACGCTGGTCGCATTCGTGCAGCAATGGGCAGTATTTAGAAGGGAAGAGACAGCCAAAACAAGCCAAAAGCACCATCACCCTCCCCTGCTTCCGTCCACTGCTCTTTAAATCGGCCCCCTCGCTCTTTAGCTGAAGCGCATCAGTCTCTGCGACGCCATTAAAGGGGTGCAGAAGAAAGAAGGGGATGACAGCGTCCTCTTTAGCTTGAGCACTTGAAAGAGGGTAGAAAGGAAGCAGAAAGGAGCCACCTTTGATGGTTACTGATCCATCCTTTTTTTAGTGCTGGGTTTTGTTACTTTTGTATTCCAGGGTGCTTCTGAGTGTTAGAACGGCAATTTTTTTTTCTAGTTGTTTGGTGTGCGTTAAAGTTTGATCCACGAGGACGATAGAAAAGTTCGAATTGATTCTTCAGTTAAAGATCACTTTTTTACATAGGAACAATTTAGTTCTCTGCAGCTTTTAGTAATTTTGTTGCAAAGCTTCCGACTTCGGGATTGGAAGTTTGATCTCTTCCTCTGGAGTCTTTGAGTTGCTATGTTCTAGTTCTTGAGGTGTTGCACAGTTCATTACAGGAGCATCAAATTTTCTTTGTGATCAAGTTGGTACTAGTTGCTCCATCTTTTCGATCGCCAGAAGATAATCCAGAACAAATCCAGGTGAGTTTTAAGCTTTCTCTTCTGTTCAAAATTTTCATCAGTGTTCACTGAGCACGCATAGCTCAAGACATCTAGCATGAAAATGGTGTCTCCGGAAGTAACTAAAACCTCATCTCTCTTCCAAATTGCAGCTGCTTCCCTATGTTTCTGAGGTTAAAGATTCAGGAAGTAATGCTGAGGGAGAGGTCCAGAGCAGTCGGCAGCAGGCATGGCCTCATGTCTGATGCCACCTCCCTCACGTCTCCCACTACTGCCTCCCTCTTGGCCTCACCAAGGCTCTTTGATGCCATCTCTGCCAAGGGTCACGCTGACTGCGAGGCTGTCGTGAGTCCAACATCTACACTGGAAGCAGAACACTTCTCTGCTCGTGGGAACCCCTTCCTCTCTGATAAGAACACAAGGAAGCTCCTTCTCTCAGACAGTGCCCCTGCACATGCTAATGAGATCAATGGGGAACCAAAAGCTGTCGGGCTTAGCCTCCTTGATGCTCTAGCGAACGAGGATTCTGACAAGATGGTGGTAGTAGGTCCTCAGCTCAAGATACGAATACCTCCTGTAAAGCCATGCTCAAACTTTTCAACAGGATCTCTGGAGTCTCCTCATTCTCCCATAGAATTCGGCATCAAGACTAAGACATCACTGTTGGCCTTGAACTCTCCTGCTGTGAGGTGCGGCAATTTGGATTCTTGCATCGAGGCCTCTTCTCCACATGCTTTCATGAGAAACATCTCCCCTGCGGAGATGGAGCTGTCGGAGGATTACACCTGTGTGATCCTGCACGGGCCTAATCCGAGAACTATTCACATATTTGACAACTGCATCATCGAGAGCTCTGGTGATGGATGTATCAGCTCCATGAACGAGAAAAGATGCTTCAACAAACAGTGCTCGGACTCTGATGGGGATGAGCTTGTGAGCTTCTGCTCTGCTTGCAAGAAAAAACTTGGACAAGATGACATTTTCATGTACAGGTAGGCCAGAGAATCGATCTTCAACTTTCTTGCTTTGCTTATAGAATTCAACTCTAAATTGATCTTTGTGTTTAGTTATAGTATATAGATATGGAGGAAATGAAGGAAAAGAAATAGAGAGTAAAGTTTTCATGCTTACTAAGAAGATTTATGGATCATGATTTTATTTTTGTACCTAATGACTACCATACTATGATCAGATATACCAGGTTCACATATGTTAAATCCTGATGACTGCAATATATTCGTTACAACTCTTTGAGGCAAAACATGTTTATCGAGAAATTAATCAACCGGCAAAGTTTTTGGCAAATCTAGCTAGAACTACTTCTACTAGTGCAATTCAGGATCCTTCATTAATAGATAACTTTCCCTTCTTTTCAAAAAGAAAAATATTTGCTAGAAATGTTTTCTAACGCCTAAAAGGCACAACAGATTGCAGTACTATGCATTATATGACACTAACCATATTTTACAAATCCTTCTCATTATAGTTTCTTCCCTTCTTTCTAAAGTTAATTAGATCGTCTTATAAAAAAAAAGAGTTAATTAGATCTCTTTTTACAGTCATGCTAACGATGCTTTTCTTTTCCTTTTGATGACAGAGGAGAGAAGGCGTTTTGTAGCCATGAATGCAGCTGCCAAGAGATGCTATTTGATGCAGTGGAGAAATGCTGACTATGCCTACGAAATTGGCATGCATTCTTTCTGAAAATATAGTAGAACAACTTAGAGTAGCAGTGGATGGATATTTTCCTTTTTCTTTATCCTTTCTTTTTCATTTCTTTGGGATTTCATTGGATCATGAGTTGGGTTTTAGGATCATGGGAAAAACATGTGCTGACGATCGAATTATAGTAGCTGCTGTTCTTATGCTTTCTTTAGCTTCTTGAAGCTGGTAACTTGAAAGGTTTTGTAGAGATAATTTTTAGATCCTTGTGTTTCTTCTAGTTTTTCACTGATGGTGTATGAGCTACAATGATACAACTGCTATTGCTGTGTATCTTGTATGGTGTTGTGATTGGAATTGCTAGCCCATCTAATGCAACTTCCTTGACATTTGCCCTGCAGTAAAAATTGTACTATGGAATTCCCTTAAAAAGTTTGTAATATGCAGCACATCCGACCAGTATGAAGCGAATGTATAAGCATGTTGCTCAGATTTGTGGCATTCAAGGAGTGATAAATCATCACTTGTAGACTCGTAGCATACACGTCCATTATGTTCATAGTGTCTAAATGTAATATACATGTAACTATATTCGCATCCCTCTTCCCAAAATAGGCAGATGAGATATGAAAATGAAGTTTTGCCAAAGTTATCTTTGATAGAGTATATAGTAATGAAATAATCAAGTTTGATTGGCACATCTAAATAGTAGACCGTGTATTCCAAAATTACTAGTTCTAAATTGAAGTCATTAATTTGATCAAAAAAATATTCTATCTTTATTTTAACTTTAAATTAATGAAGTGTTAATAATTAATTCTAAATTTTGAACACCTAAGGCTCCGAGCATATACTCAAAGAAAGAAAAAAATAGTAATACAAATTATGCAATACTAGTGGCAATTTTATCTCAATATGCAAAATCAGACACTTCTCTTTATTTTCCAAGATAACGCATTTATATCCAGCTAATTAAAAGAAAAAAAAAACGTCATAGATGCTTGCATGGGACCTTCTGAAATTATATTGGACTCAATATATAAAGGACCAAAACCCACCATCCTGTCCTATTAAATGTATAGAACATGAAGGATGATGTATCTGGTAGGTATTTGAGGAACATTAAGCTGCTCTGAGATGATGAAATATGCTGTCGAAGAAACAAAAAACAAAAGCTTTCAGGAGGTAGAATCGGTGGATGGATCTTCAAACTTAGTGCACATTAAGTAATTGTTTTAAGGATCTGTCTATTCATGTGAAAGATCAGATGTTTGTATCAGACTCCAGACTCAAACTGTTATCCGCCATGCTGTGTCGCCTGTCTGCTAAGGCTCCAGCTAACATGCCGCCTTCCAAGTATATATCAACAAGACAACTATGTACAGGCAGCAATATTGCAGTCTCGAGATGCTTCGTTTTGCAAACTGTGTGCAGCTAAAAGTTTTAGAAACTGTAGATTTAAGTGGAGAATCGAAAATAAAAGTTATTTTTTTTATATAAATCAATTTAGTTAATTTTTTTAGATAAATCAATTGATGTAGATAACGATGTTTCTAACATAATAAACTTGTTATTAAGTGTATCAATAAATAAAAATTAATTCTATATATAACATAACTAATTTTTTGTATAAATTTAAACTACAAAAAAAATAGAATTATACTTTTGTTATTACAAAATTAAATCTAACATTTAATTACATGTTAATAATTTAAATTGAATGTTAAAGTTGAAATGTAAATTAAAAAGTAAGAAAAGGAATGAGAAAAATAACTTAAAAAAGAGTTGTCACAAGAAAAAAAATTGACAAAAAAAAAGAGAAAATGGAACTGCAAGTTCTGACTTAATTCCATTTGTCAAGCCCAGCTTTAGTTTTTGCCTTGAAAATTGTAAGGCGACTTCGAGAAGCGACTGTTGGATGTTAAGAGTTCGATAAAGACGCAAATTCGAACTGACAGTGTTAACTGAATATTTTGGATGGATCGACATAAATTACACGAAACAAGTTAGACCTCTGGGAAAGCTAAGACTAAACTATAAAGTCAAACAGTTTGAGGTATGAAAGACTATCAATAGCATAACCGAGTTGTCCAATCTATATATTCAGTTCATTTCAAATGTGAAAAACATTACTCAATATATCAGGTAAGCAACATGATTGCTTCAGAACAGAATGATTAACACTTGAAGATCTTCATTTAAAAGAACAATGAACTTAGTCAGCCGGAAACAGATATCTGTTAGTCATCACATTCATGGACATAGATGATTCTAACAGTTTCTCAATCTCCTTCAGGCAGCAATACTATATTGAAGCTCTTCACAGTAGGTTAGTCTGGAAACGAGGCGCCAGAATCTGAAGACAACAAAAGCCTCCTACTCATCTTTACAATACAGAAAAAGTGGTCATCAAAACCAAGCATATGCAGATTTAACTAGATCCTCAACACTGCACAACCCAGGATGGTACCATGGCAATTAGTCATAGGTGATACTGAGCGCCAAGTAGGCCTTTCACTCCTCACATTCAGGACATCAACATCGGAGAGAGGCTTGATGCACTGATTCCTAGGACCAGGTCCGATAACTCCTCCAATCACATAAATTTCATCACGTAGCCCAATCATTCCAAATCCAATTCGGCTCTGAAACTCGGATGCAGATGATACCACCCGATCAGGCAGGTGTTCACGGCATTGCTTAAATATGCAACCATGGCTCAGGACATAAAGCTCCCCATGAACCATAGCCATTGGACCCTGCAGCCAACCACAATCTTTCACGGACCAGTGTTGCCCGCCATCCTCCAATATCTGTACAGTTGATAAGCCTTTATGCAAGACATGCATCTTCCCCTTAGTGACAACCCCTGAGCATGCAGAACTGTGAGTGTGCCGGAGATCAGGGAGAGGTTCCCAGATATCCATCTCAGGATCATAAATCTCAGCTTTTGATGTCCACTCCCTGCAGTTTGTAAAACCACCTGCTACAATAATTTTGTCACCCAATGCACAACAAGCAAACATAGTGCGACGTACCAACATTGGAGCTCTTCGTGACCACTCTTGCCGAAATGGATCAAACGACCAAACCTCATTGCTAGCAAAGATACGATCATAGTCCCCAGTTAATGGGTCAACTCCATCACTACCACCACCAATGACGAAAAGTTTTCCACCAACTGATGCCACACCAAAACGTGCAAGGTGCCTAATTTCAGATGGCGTTATCGGGAGAGTCAACCAACGATCCCGACAAGGGTCATACAGCTGCCATACATTTTCAGGCTCAAAAGCCAAGACACACAGCAACTCTTCTGAAGCCCCAATTTCACTTCGAGTCTTGAAGATATCAGCACTACGAAGGGCATCTCTCCATGAACGACAGACTAGCTGCAGATGAGGATAGAAGTAGAAAGGCACGCGTGCAAGGCACTGGATAGCAACTTCATCAGGAAGACCATCGATTAGACCAGCCATTCGTCCTGTACACACAAGGTATTATTAGCAAATGTCATTAATATGGAAGTGCAAAACTATTAAAAACTTGCAAATTTGATAATTGATATGAGGAAGCTGTTGATTAAAGGAAGAACAACTTATATGAGGAGAGGGAGTTGGAAAATATCCAACATAGGGCATGCATTAGAAAAAATAGAAACAGAAGAAATGCACAACAAAAAAACATTATATCTAAATATAAACATATGGGTACAAAGGGAACTTGTTAGCAATTTTAGTCGAGTCATATTAGTTTAGGAAAAAAAAATTCCAGAGAGATTTAAAACGCACATCAAAGTACTTGGGCATCATTGTGATAGTAGCAACTCTTGAAAATGTAAATTAGACAACTAGTATGCAAAACTGCAGTTAAAGCATTTATGTGTAGAAACTCTACATGTGCAAATATAACTTCAAGCCGTTACCAAAGTTATGCATCAAGATACGAGCAAAAAACTATTTGGAATGACTAATTAACCTAAATGCAAAACTCGAATTATGATTACCTCAGGTACATGCCTTAATCCTATATGGACTTACAAGACATATACAAATAATTAATGCCCAAATCAGATAAAGCAACTTCAACTAAAGATTTTCCCTTCTGGTCGTGCTTCTGGTTTCCATTCCCACCATCATATTGAAGGAAACTCCTCGTGCTCTGCTGAGATTGGTTATATTTGCATGTCCTTTTCCTTTTGTTGTGTGTAGTGCCATAGGGTAAATATGTAAACAAAACATAAGATAAGTATACATTATCCACCTATTGAGTTTTTTTTTTTTTGGTATTGATGACCTATTTTTGAAATCCCAAGATAACTTATGAACTTGATATATCCAACAGTTGCCAATTACAAATGATGGCAGCAACTTCTCAACCTAAGCCAAATTTCTAATATATCTTCCTTACGAAAGAATCAGGAGAAGATTTTAGCAAACATCCAAGGCACGCAATAGAAACATATAGGAAGAAATAAGAACACATTCAAGCCAACATCTTTGTTTCAGAGTCATAGCTTATGAAACATTAGTAAAACCTATCGATGATTCAACAGTAATAAGTGAAAGAACAAAGCAGTAAAACCCTAAAGATAGGTACAACGAATGTTGAATCAATTCCACCTATTGGTGTCCGAAAACTGATAGGGCAAACAAATTCGATCGCCATGGACAAAGAACCTCAGTTATAAAGCGTTATTACATCAACGCAAGACAAGAGAAAGAAACTTGAATCAAGAACACGGATAGCATCAAATAATTCAATCGCGCAACCATCCACCATAAACAATGACATCAAACTCGCATGGAAAACCCAAATCACCAAACAAGTGCTACAGACCAAGAATTGGAGCAACAGACCAAGCATACTCCCGGCTGCATCACATTAAATCAAACACAAAAGAGAACAAAAAACTTGCATAATCGAACCAATTAGTCGCCGCGACGCAGCCTCTCGCAGCGAAATTGGGACCAACAAAGGAACCCCAAAGCAACTACTTATAGGCCTCATCAAAATCCTACCTTTCTCCAGCTTTCCAAATCAACAACACACAAAAAAAGAGCAGCAAATGCATCCAAAATCGAAACTTTTCAAACTTTGCATCTAAATTATTCGCGAGAACGCGCAAATTCCTACCTTGTTGACGAAGGAAACGATGGGAATCGAGCTCTCCGCTGCGGACTGGCGTTCTTCTTCTTCTTCCTCTTCTCCTTCTCCGACGTCGAAATCGATCGGGGGCGTTCAAACAGCGGCGCAGAGCGATTGCTGCGGCCGAAGGGGGACGTCGATGTGGTGCCGCATACGGTGCTTGGATTTGGTCTGGAAAGCGTGGCGTCACCCTTTGGGCGATGCGGTTAAGAACCCAATGGACGGATAGGATCTTATTGGAATTATTCCCTGAGTTCTGGTTTGGGTGGCGTGGATGGCTGGGAATTGATGGTGATGTTTTGAGCACATTTTTGGGTCACCCAAACAGTTTCTTCCTCTTCACGGGAGGTGGAATCTTCTTTTTCTAAAGAAGCATATAAAGAAAAAAAAAACACAAAATATATAAACTTTTACCTCCTAGCTCTTTTGAAAAATAGGACTTATCAATTATCATAAATATAAAATAAATTTAAAAATTAAAATGTGCATCCAAAATTTTAAATTGATCATAATCTAAGATGCTCCTTAATTAAATAAAAAATATTATACTATTTACCTTCTGGATCGTAATGTCAAATATATGATTAGTAGATTTAGAAGAGAAAAAAAATTAATATTCATCGTAGATTTATCATTCTACAATTAAAAATATAAGTAACATAATGTTCTCTACTTAATTAGGGAGCAATTTTATTTTTTTATTTTTTATATGAATTTTTATATATAAATCATCCAAGATTAATTATCGTCAATATTTCTTTCTCACAATTATGATTATAAATCTTTTTTATTTATTAAATAATATTTAAGCACTTGAAGTACTTATTGCATAAAAAATTTTCAGGTTGCAAATATTTATTCAACTAATATTTTATTACAAATTATTAATTAATAAGATGAATAAAAATTCGTTATTTTATAAACTACTTGTGTCCTTAAGGGACCCAATAAATTAGCAACTACAATTATGGATCCAGTATCGGACAGCGTTGTGTTAGAATTGAAGCCGTTATCGATAGCATCTTATCGTAAATTCTATTGTTATTATAGATTAACATACTTGTCTTTAAAGTTTTTTAATTCGTTGTCTAAATGGTTATTAAAATAATTATGATTAAGGATTTATGTTCTGCTCGGATTATAGTACATGTAATATGTTGTATAATTTCTTAATAAGCCAACGGAGATCTATAATTTGCATAGAACTATGGTTTTAAATATCAGTAGAAAAGTAAACTTAAAAAAGGAGGTACCAGAATAAAATATTCTCCTTGAAGATGGTCAATTACTCAATTGCTTGGAAAATAATTTTAAATTAATCAATAAAAATATCATAATTCTGAAAGAGAGGTTTCAAATTGGTTTAGATGATAGTGAGGTGTAAGACTCAATTTTAAGATTTTTTTGCATCAACATCAATATTTTTTTTAAAGAGGATTTTTATTTTCTCTAGATTCATCTTAACGTGTGAATTCAATAAAAAAATTTAGTACCATATATATATATATATATATATATAAAAGAGTTAAAGGGGTAAAGATAAATAAATAAATAGAGTTGTGATATTATATGACTCCGGCTTGTACTAATAATAATCGGAAATAAAAGTTTAGGTTTTTATATTTTTTATATCTTAGATTTTATTTAGCAAAATTAATAATTTGATAAACAGGGTTAACTAATGAATAATAATTAAATATTAGTGAATAATAAAAAATGATTTGATTAATAAATAAAAGTGTTAGATAAATATAGGGATTCAACTAGATAGATAACATTTGCATTTTTATTTACAGAATATATCGTATTATTTTATACACAATAATTAATTTATTATATTTAACAATTACTTTATTTAAAAAATAATTTTTTAGATAAAAAATTATAAATAAAAATAAAAATAATGGTTAAGATGATAAGAAAAAATAGATATGTGAAATATTTATTTAAAAGTAAAATACTAATATGACATTTAAAATAAAAATAATATTTGATAAAAAATAATATCATAAAATAAATGTTCAATCTCGAAACTCTAAATTTAATATGTTAATGAAAGTACTTCTAAATTCTAAATCCTAAGGAGACATTTTTCTACCAACAATCTTTTCGTATTATGGATATTTTAATTTAAAATTTAAATATGTAGACAATTTAAATTACTTAATAATGTAAATTATTTGTAAAGTGATAATTTAGATTGCATATCAAGTTTATGATCAAGTGACAATCTCACTTATATTTACTTTACATATTCATCATTCTAGATCTTTCATAAATATAAAATAACACAATAAAAAATATAATATAATAATAATAAATACTATAATAATAATATTATTATATTTAAATAATACTATTATAGTATTATGAATAAAAAATTGTTAGTAATTATTAACTATAAATATTATTAGTTAAATAACATTTTTTGTTAATTATAATTATGAATATTGTGTTATCATTTTATTTTAGAGAGTATTAATTATTTCATATATTATTTATGATCTAAGTTTATAAGTTTCAATTTAATAATATAAAAATTTTAAATTGATAATTTTGTAAAAGGTATTTTGATAAAAACATATATATTATAAAGTATTTATTTATAAATAAATATGGTAGTCTCAATTATTAGTTCAATTACTTATATATAATAAATATGATAATATAGATTATGATAACTTTTTTATTAAATAATATAGTATATAATATTGAGAGATAATGTAGTAAACGTCTCTCTACTCTGATTCTAATTATTATTTAAAAAATATTTATCAAATATTTAAAATAAAATTTATGGTAGTGAAACTTTTGTTGGCTATTTTAAACGTGGTGCCAAATAAAACTTTTGTGATAGGGAAATGAAAATCGAATAAAATTTGTGAAATAAAATATTCACATAACAAGTTTCAATCGTAAGATAGGATTTGTAGAATCGTGACATTTTTATTTATTTCGTTTCGTAACCACTTGAAAATATCCATCTGTTGACAATAATGACGAGTTAAAGACATGAGTAACTAATGGCAGCACGTCAGCTTAATTAGAAGACAACGGTTGTGTTTGACATGGTAAGCGGTTTAATGAGCGGATAGCGGTTGATTAGCGAATAACGGTATAAATAAAGAATAGCGGTTAGCGGGTGACGATTAACGTTTAGAGATTAAATTAAATAATTAATAAGTAAGTGTTTGATAAATATAGTGTTTGAATTAGTTTATGAGTATAAAATGACATAAACGGACATAAAATAATAAATTATTTAATTTTTAATATAATATGTATTTATTTTTTATTGCAATATAACAATAAATTATTTTCAGTTAAAATTTTGTTATATTCATACATAAAATCAATATAGTTTTAATTTTTTATTTATGTTCATACTATTTAATTGAGATTTTTATAATAAAAAAATATATAAAAATATAGGAAGAAGATATTATAATTAGAAGGCTAAATTTGGAAAAAAAAATTGAACCTCTAAACTCTATACGCTAAAAGCTATT
>LTAE01000055.1:118804-133585 GCA_001647135.1 Pontederia paniculata
ATATATATATATATATATATATATATATATATATATTGTGTGTGTATGCATATATGTATGTATTAAATTCTTCTTTCATTGTTCTCCCTTTTTTTCCCTTCTTCTTTTTTGATTTTTTTCATCTAAAAATTATCCAAAAATAGTATTGCCTAATGTAGAAATGCTTCGTTAACTAACATTATATATATGTTAACATATTACTATATTTATATTTTTCATAAACTATTTATCCTCATGTTGATTTTAATATTTCAACAATTTTTAGTTATTAAAAATAAAAATTAAACTCTAACAAGATATAACATGAACATATAATATAAATTATGATTCATGATAATTTTAAATCAATATATAATAAAATCATGCATCATGACATTTTTAATGTAACGCCCCCAAACTCACACTCCGCCACGTGGCAAAATGCGGACTTGGAGACTTTATGGCGATACAATTCTTTGACTATGTTGATCAGTCAATAAAATAACATAAATGCGAAAGACTTTAATCAATTAAAAAAAAATATTCAATGAAATAAATGCAGAAGTCTGAAAAAAAAATAATTAGTGTCATAAATCTGATGACTCTAGAGATGACACTAAAATCATGTCATGTGCATACCATTAGCATCATCACGAGCAATCCGTAGTCACCAGCACTATTATCCACTGTAGAACTAGTACATGTAGGATCATGCAGGGAAAATAATATTCTATGAGCAATTACGCTCAGTATGTAAAGCACAAGTAGATATAGAATTATAACGATAAACATGATAACAATAAAGTCAATACTGATATAAATCAATAGGTAGTGACACAGTGAGTCAACAATATAAATCAATAGCTTCAAGACGATACAATCCGATAATATCACTTTGAGGATTATCCTATTGTGAGACAATATTAATTTGAATGGCGATTGAGGGATGACCGAATCCGATAAATTCACTTCCATAATAATACTATACTTTGAAGAATTATTCGATAAGCCCAAATGGTAATGATCAATTCTCAAGAAACAATGTGATACAAATCCGATAAATAAAAGGACGACGAATGACAAGACTGGTCAACTTCAGTAATATGGAAACTCGATATTACTATGATGAATAAGATATGTTCATATGGTGCAAACCATAGGGTGGTCCATCAATTTCGATATAGGGTCTATTAACATTCCAATAATATAATACTCTTTGAAACAATAAGGCCAATCAGAAAGGAAATGAATTCAAATGGCAGTTGTACAATAATTGAGATCAATCCGGTAAGGTCAAACAATAAATCATGGACCTACAAAGGTCAACAATAATGATATAGCTTCAGGAACGATATGACCAACAATAGGGAATTGTACTCCAAATGTCAATAATGTTTTTCACTTTACATCTGATCTGATAAGGCCAATCAGTAGGGAGTAACACTCCAAAGCCACGATATTCCTCCTTTCCTTTAACGATTGAGACGTTGATAAATACTTGAACAATGGAGACAATATGAAGCACTTGTACAATAGAGGGAATATGAAGGACTTGTATCATTGTTTCGATATAATTAAAGGTCTTTCGATATAAGATGATGATACAATACAATCCGATAAGGCTTCTGATACAATCGATAGAAGATAAATGATGTAAATCCTATATGATACACTACCTCTATTATCTTTACCCAAATCTGCGGGTGACTCATTTTACAAACAATTCATATTTTCACAAGAATACAATAGTCTAGGTAATATATGTGTTTATGTTAGACTTGTCCCATTAGTGACTTTATTGATGTCTTTATATTCATCCGGTATAGAGCTTATAAAGCACGAAGCCAACAGTATAGAGCTCATACGATCCGGTAAAACGTTATTCTGGGTTGCAAGACTTCTTACACCTTGGGGAAAGCCCATACGACAGAATGTGACCATTTCATAAGGAAAGAGTTCTTCTTGCTTTAAAAAAGATCTGAGCGATCTTGCCCTATTTTTGTGGTCTTTAACAGGACCTGGCCACTTTAGCTATGAAAAACAGCTCAGTAGAAAGGTCATTATCATTTGACATTAATAAACGATAAAGGTCAACGGGGTACTAGCTGTGACAACAACATGATGTCCATTAAGTGGGGAGGATGCTCGAGTATCCTCTTTGTTATAGGGAGGGGAGCTCTCCAGGTAGCAAAAGCAAAGTGAGAAAGCTGCAGCTAGGCCACCGGCCCCTAACGATATGAAACAACGATAACGTTAGCTCCCAATGGTACACATGACAATCATAGACTTTAGTCTTGTTACCCTTACACGATATCTAGTATATGTCCTTAACGTAGCATCACATTATATAATATAAATAGTGTTTGACAGTGGAAAATATCTACAAACTATCTACATGATCGCTGATATGAAATAAGGATGAAACGGCTAGGGTTTGGTTCGTCACGGGCTGTGACACCTGTATACGGTCATGACAAGTAGTGTCACGGGCCGCGATACATGTATCACGATCGTGACAACTAGTGTCACGGGCCGTGACCAAGGTATCACACCCCTTAACATCATTATGGTGGTCTCTTCTTCACAATCACGGTCCGTGACTCGTGAGTCACGACTGTGACTAGAAGGTTAACTTCGTCGTCATGGATCGTGATGTGCATCACGACCGTGGAGGTTACTCGCTGGTGAGTGATTACGGGCCCTGATATGGAATCACGGGCCGTAAGTCACCCGTATGGCAGTCGCGATCGTGTATGGTTCCTGATCGCGATCCCAACGCCGTCTTCTGATCTAGACATACTGGTCACAGGCCGTGACTAGGGTGTCATGACCGTGACAATAGTATTACGGGTCGTGACAGGATGTCACGACCGTGAGATCGGTCATCATGACCGCGACTGAGTCGGATGCCGAACACTATTATGAGTCTGGACACATCGTCACGGGTCGTGACGTGGGTGTCACGACCGTGAGACGATCATCACGGGTCGTGACAAAGGTGTCACGACCATGAACATGATCTTCACGGGTCGTTACATGGTCATCACGACCGTGACGGTACAAAAAAATTCTTTTGATTCAAGTCTGATTTATCATATCCTATTACATCTGATAATATAAGTACCAGAAATCGAATCAATATGATTTTGAATGAAAAGGAGACCTGAGACTTAGGATTTGAAGCATTACAATCCCAATTTCATCTAGAATTAATGACATGATCAAGGATATACAATTTGGGAAAAGCACGATGATAATCATGAGAAAATATTCAAAGGATCATAAACAACCTTTACAACCCTAGGACATGATCAATTATATAAAACTTAGATCTACAAGTTATCCGTCACAATACACACCTTATGGCCTAAGCGTATTGTCTCATTTTTCGGTCAAGTGTTCCTATCATCCCTATGCAATTATTCTTCTCCTACAATTTTCTTCGATTAGGAGATGATCATCCATCAATGGAGATTAAGAATTTTCAACTTTACCTTGAGATCCCTTGAGTAAGGCACATTGAGAAAAAGTCTAGGGCTGACTAGGAAAAAAGAATAAAATTTTCTAGGAGGATATATTTTTGACCTTAGAATCAAAGTTTATTGGACAATATGAATTTAGAAGATTAATTCTTTGATCTCCTAATTATGAAATTCTTTTTGGAGGAGATAAATACGAGGAGATATAATTTGGGTCAAATTTGAAGATAAATTTGGAGATGAAATTTGAGTAGTTATATTTAATATGGAGGAGACGCTCTCTCCTTCAACCATTCATTTAAAAAAATAGATTTTTTTTCTAAATTATTATTTATTATAGCAAACAAATAAAAATCTAATCAATTTTAGTAGTTTAATTTAGACATTAATTGTTAGTTACAAAATAATTAAGTTTCAAATAAATGGTCACTCAAAGAATCACACTATATATTCCCGACTTTTAAAATTTATTATATTTTCAATTTTTTTTCTTTGTTTCATTCTTCACTCTCCTTTTTATTAGAAGATATTAAAATTATAACATCACTCATATATAATATATATCTATATCATCAATCATATACGCATATGTATATTTGTGTTTATATATATATATATATGTAGCCTTCAATGCTCCTTGTCCTTTATCTTCATTATCTTTTAGTGGTATTTCATATCTTCTTTATACTTTTCAGAAAGAAAGATTTGAATTTTGGATAAATCTTTTACGCAGTATTTTCACATTTTCTTTATATTTTTTCAAAAGGAAGCTTTGAATCTTGGGTTAAGATTTCAATATTTTCTAAAAATATGTATGATTTTTTATTTGTTTAATATGATAAACAAATACAATAAAAGGAGCAAATAATAAAAGAAAAATATAGAATAGTAAAGAATGATAGAAAAAATTAATATAAATAAAAGTAAAATAATAATAAACAGTAACGGATCGCCTTTGTATTTTCTCAACTCATACTTATCTAAAATTCACATCGTGCGTACATATTACCTAGTATTCACGTTACTTTACAATTTAAATTATTCATCTTATTCAGCATTTCAGCATCAACTTTGTCTTTTAATTTTATTAATATATGGTAACGATTTTTTTACAAAGATAAAAAAGTAAAATGTAATTGATAAATAATTTAGTTTCCAATTACTTTACTGGTCTATTTGTTTGTAGTTCTCGTTTCCACTCATTAATATTTGAATGGTTAATAACTAATTTATTGAAACAAAAATAATGGTTCCCTCCCCAAAAATAATAATAACAATAATGCTCAGTTTCTAATCGGCTCCAAGTTTCTGAAATTTCGGGTCCCTCAAACACTTCAACTTTTCCTTCGACGCCTGTCGCCAAATGCCTACTCAACGTGCACAGCGATTGCGAACTCCATCGTTCGCAGCAAACGGCAACGAATTCCACAATTCAAGATGAGATATGCAACTGCTCGATCGCTTGTTTAGTGATCTCGAATCTTATGGTATCCTCAACTATTCAATGTTTTTTAATTGGTTATTGTTGTTGCTTCCGCAGTTAATGGTGGGAAGAAGTGTACCTTCGTCAAGTGCCGCCGGCATCGCCGCATGCTCGGCTCCTTCCTTCCCAGCCCTGGCTATCTCCGGCCATAGCCGCCGATCGACGGCAGCGAGGGTCGAACCATTTCCGGTGACCGCCTTGCGTTAAAGGTTTTCCTTTCTCTCCCCCATATACTTCGCTTGATATCATATTTGTATCTCCTGTCAAAAATCTGTGTTTTGGAGGTTTAAATTTGACACTGTTTTACTGGAAACTTGGATTTCTACTGTGGATTTTCTAACGACTATATGATACCATGATTGTAGTTTGCTATGTTTCTGATTTTGCCTTCATATCAAAGATAATTAATTAGTCATTTTAATGCTGATGGAATCCTTTCTGTTTTCTAACCATACTTTGGTCCTTCCAGGATTGCACCATTCCTAACTATGTTTATTGTTCAATTCCTATTTCGACTGTTCTTTATTACTTTTTTTTTTGCGAGAAGAGTGTTCTTCTATTACTTGGTTGACACCACAAGGTGGCCGATATTTTGTTTATGGTTCTCAAGTTTGTCTGACACTGGAATATAAGAGGGATATTTGGTTCTCCTCATGACAAAGTGGAGGTGATGAGAACCACAACTCAGAGATCACTTTCTTTAAGAGTCTTATCCCTGAGATGGTTGAGGATTTTGGTCATATTATCTTTCTCTGGAGCAAAAGAAAATGCAGTTAAGGAGCGGACATGAGTATGTATGTGAGATTTGATGGAAATGTAAATTATTTATTGGAAAAAGAATCACTTGTCATGCTCACACCCATTTGAGTTCGGAGTTCCCTGTTGTCGCATCAAACATTGTAAGGATGCTGGTAAAGGATGGAAACATTCCCTCCTTTACCAACGTAGTCTGCAGCCATTGAGCATATGTCACAAGTACCTTTCTTGCAGTAAGGATAACTATGAAAATTGACTACCTATTAGCGGAAAAGATAAGACATTTGCATTTTCTGAAACCTGACACGTGCTTTTATCAGTTGGTTTGTTCTTTTCAAACCACCAAAAAGGCTAAAGGGGCTCCTTGTTTCACTGCAAATGTATAGGGGAGTAAAACATTTTTTAGCTTATTTTTTGGATGGTTCTCACTTCTCATCTATCAACCGAATGGACATGGAGACGAAATAACGAAACTGAAGTGCCATGCCGATGAGGGGCCATGTATTCCAGTGAATGCCAAATTGTTGTATGACTCCTTGGTTTGATGACATTTGAAGTTTATGGATTTATATTGAGCGTTGTATGACTCCTTGGTTTGATGACATTTGAAGTTTATGGATTTATATTGAGCAACTGAAATGATTTTGTGCATGCTCAGGAAAGATCAATAAGCAAGTTGTCTGGCATTAATCAAGTTTGCCATGGTTTATATTGCAAATAGTAAAAACCCTTTCGGGATTGATATACAAGTCCCCTAGAAATGTCAATAATCCAATCATCAGACATTTGATAATTTGGAATGTTTCATGTTGATCAAAAGAGAGATCCAACATCTATTCAATTTATCAAAGGTACGGGATCGACAGCGCATGAATCTAAGATGAAGATAATATAACAAAACTGAAGTGGCATGTCCTCGAGGGACCATGTATTCCAGTGAATGTCAAAATTTCTGTGACTCCTTGGTTTGATGACATTATGGACTTATATTCAACAGTTGAAATGATAGTGTGGATGCTCAGGAAAGATCAATAAGCTAAGTTATCTCTGGCATCATCAAGTTTGCGTTGGTTTCTGTTGAGATAGTGTAAACCATTTCAATATCAGTAAACATGTCTCCTAGAAATATCAATATTCCAGTCATCAGACATTTGATAATTTGCAGCTTTTCAAGTTCATCAAAAGAGAGGTTCCAGCGTCTATTCAGTTTATGAAAGATACGTGATTGACAGGGCATGGACCTGAGACGAAGCTAATTAAAATTTAATTGCATGCCCAAGTTGGATTAGCAAAGTCTGTACATGCATCCTTCACCTAACTAACACAATGCATGATAAAATTGTATGTGTTTTTTCTACATTATAATAGTATCAGTGACTTTGTATCTTTTCTAATTAACGCAAGCATTGAAGATGCTACAATATCAATTGAAAAACTGTAGGCATGCAAGTGATAAACGAGGTAGAGATAAGTACTCAGTCTAATGGACGAAATGAGATTTTCTGATATAGTAGTTTAGTGTTTGCTTTATTCTTTTCTTCTAAGTTCTACAAGCTTACTGCAAAGAGAATTGTTGAGTGAAGATCACAACATTGATAAAGAATGTTCATTAAGCTAGCATCTAGCTTGATTCAAGCTTCAATGAGGCTCCAACACTATTCGAGGTGCACCAAAGTCATTCATGGAGGTCTTCATCATGTGATGAAGATGGAATGTTATGTGTCAAACTCTGGTTATCATGAATTCATGGGTTTGATATCGTTGTTCTGGAGGTTTTGAATATGGTCGACATGTGGGTGCAAGAATTCATGATTGTTTAGACTTCTTCTGCAGCAGGAGTAATAAAAACTCCTAATGTAGAATGAATATGCTTATGGGACTTGTGCCCTAGTTATATTAGTCTGTAGTTATGAGCCTTTTGCTTTTAGTTTAATTATGAGCCTGATAGGGAGTTTTCCTTATATTAGTTTACCTTTTATTGAAATTTCAATGTTATTTGGTATATGGGGTGTTAGATGCCTATAAATACTCTTATATGGTTCTTTTGGAACTTAAACTTGAATATTCATTATTAGTATAGTTTTCCCTAACTAGATTCAAGTCCCAATTAATTGAATCGGAGCAAATCACCATTTGATCTTCATCAAATGCTTGTGATCATGCATCTCCAAATAATAACTTTTGCTCAATCGTTCTCATCCACGATCGATTTCCATCTGTTGCTACAGTGCCCCGCTACAGTGCCATCACTACATCTTCACTCTGGAATCCACCAGAAGTTCTTCAGAATCCATCGAAGGCATCAAGAATCCACAGGATAATAGAACACGAAGTTCAATTTGAAAAAAATATTCAAAGTCTGATTTTATTCATATCAAAGAAGTACTTATATAGAGTTTTACAAATAAAGTTTGACCCTAACAAAAATATCTAAAATAACTAACAAATCCTCCTAAGATAACAAAAAAAAAGATAATAATAATCCTAACTAATATAATGTTTTAAATTTATAATATTTGGTGCCACATCAGACTCTCCTTCAAAGAATTTCGTCTTCGCATTTGGATTAATGTGTGGCAGTGTAACTCGGATGAGATGCAGCTAACGATTTGATGAATGCAATGCAAAAGGGGGTTGAACATATTTTTTATTTTCTTTTTCATGACAAAAATCTAAGATAACTACATGGCTGATCAACCTGCTCTGATACCACTTGACGTAGCGGGGTTGTGGAAGATGGCATAGGCAGGCGATGAGGCGAGGTGAACGACGAACAAACAATCTCATAATCCACCGAGAACCTTGGAATCCACCAACCATGTCGATCTGCAAGTCGTCTGCTTCAAATTTGATAAGAAAAATAATTTCTCTAGAATCTACTAGAGTTCTTCAGAATCCGCCGAAGGCATCGTGAATCCACACGATAAAAGAACACAAAGTTCAAATTGAGAAAATATTCAAAGTCTTATTTTATTCATACAAAAAGAACTCATATATAAGGTTTTACAAATAAAGTCTGACCCTAACAAAAAGATCTAAAATAACTAACAAATCCTCCTAAGATAACAAAAGTAAAACAAGATAACAATAATCCTAATTAATAAAATATTTGAAACTGATAATATTTGGTGCTACATCAAGGTTGCAAAAGCTTCGCTCTCATAATCCACCGAGAACCTTGGAATCCACCAACCATGTCGATCTGCAAGTCGTCTGCTTCAAATTTGATAAGAAAAATAATTTCTCTAGAATCTACTAGAGTTCTTCAGAATCCGCCGAAGGCATCGTGAATCCACATGATAAAAGAACACAAAGTTCAAATTGAGAAAATATTCAAAGTCTTATTTTATTCATACAAAAAGAACTCATATATAAGGTTTTACAAATAAAGTCTGACCCTACAAAAAGATCTAAAATAACTAACAAATCCTCCTAAGATAACAAAAGTAAAACAAGATAACAATAATCCTAATTAATAAAATATTTGAAACTGATAATATTTGGTGCTACATCAAGGTTGCAAAAGCTTCGCTTCCTATTGCCGCTTCCACCATGCCACTTATTATTACTGTTGTTGTGTGCTGCTATTGTCCCCACAATGTGTTACTTCTTCAACCGCCGCAGCTGACTATTGCTGCCACAATCATGTGTTGTTGCACTGCCATTGCTGCGTGTTGTTGCCATTGTCTCATCTCCTCAAACTCTAAATCCTTTAGCCTTTTTAGTTGCTTGATCAAGATGTTGCGACTCATATTTGATTAAAGGAAAAAAATGGAGGTGCTCCCTACGTTTTTAACCGTAGGATCTTTAATCTATGGTGATTTGATTTAGAAGAGAGAAAAAAAGTAGGAGAGAGAAAATCCAATATCCATCGTAGATTTAACATCCTATGGTTGATGATGTAGGAAACATGGTGCTCCCAACTTAACTAGGGAGCACCTACATTGAATCCTTGATTAAAAATAGAACAACATGTTTTGCAAGTCACAATGTGACGATTACGGGAGGTTGTGGCCTCACGCCACCTTCACTAGACAAACATCGATGTCATCTTCTCTGGCGTCCTCTAATCACCGTTGTTCACTTCTTAGGCGTCCTTACACATGTACACTTGCTATTACCATATTGTTTCCTTTGGCGAACGAGAGTTCTACACAAAATCAACTTCCAGCATCCATCATTTCCGTTGTCGCGGTTGCTCTGCTGACAAGATGATGCCTCTGCACATCTGCATACTTCCCTTAACATTGATGATCCAACGCCTCACATCAAGACAAAGGAAAACTTGTTTTCATATTCTCCAAAGAAATCCCTTCTGCCGCGCACAACACGAAGGCATGCCACCGCCATAACATCTTTGACAACACCAATTGTTCATAGTCTTGCTCGCCACGTGTTTCCAGCGTTGGTCACAACATTAGCACCACTATATTGCTTTTACCAACTCTTCGCATACGAAGGATTGAAGGAAGGCACTACCTTCTTGTCATTGTTGCATCACAAGCCACCTACTACTATCATATGGAAGGAGAAATCACTACTTTTCAAAATTGAGTAACTTTTTTCCTCATTGCTCACGTTGGTTGCTATTTTGTAACATATTTAGTACATTTGTAACATATTCATAGTATTGTGTTTTAACTCCACATATTATTTAATCTTTTTCTTTCATGTGAGTTTCACTTTACTGTTCTCGAATACGTATTATCACATTGCATTAGTTTGCATATGACTATGCTTGCTCCTCGTAGTTTGTGCTTATTGTTCTTTTAGTTAGTGTTAACTCTTTGAATTTCCAATTTTGATGTTAAATATGTAGAGCAATAGTCTTGATTCTCATGTTAATCATAATCTTCAACTTGGCAGTAATTGTCGGTCTTCTTCAAACTCAATTAGTTTTCGATACCTTCAAGGTCATTCAAAATCTCGCCATCAGGTGGGCGTAAAATAAATGTTCGCACACAAAAATGTCATATGTTTATCAATTATAATAAAACTACTAGACCATCACACATGAATTGTGATTTTCGCTTGGCTCAAGATCCTTCACCATATGATCCTCCACATGACCCTCCTCGGCATGATTTATCTTCACACGATTCCTCTTTTTAATGGTCATCACCCACCACAGGCTCATGTTCCTCATCAAACATTGGAGACATCATCCTTTGATGGTACACTTGGTCTTATGACATTTTGTTTGGCTAGATAAGTTAGAATATTATTTTTTATCGTTATAATATGTCTGATGAACATTGTGTTCATCATGCCAAAATGAAACTTGAAGTTAGTTATATTGATGTAGAACGAATAGGCTTATGGGTCTTACGCTTTTGTTATATTAGTATTTAGTTATGGACCTTTTGTTTTTAATTTAATTATGAGCTCATAAGGGATTTTCCTTATAAAGTTAATGTTTTCTTAGTTTTCCCTTTATTTAGGCTTCTATGTTATTTGATATATGGGGCGTTAGAGACCTATAACTGCACTTGTATGGTTCCTTTAGAACTTAGACTTTATTGATGAATATTTGCTAGTAACATTTTGATGGAGACTTGAATCTGCTTAGGGGAAAATATGTTTATAGCAAATATTATAAATCAAGTCTAGGTTTCAAAAAAACTATACAAGAATATTTATAGGGTTGTAAATACCCCATATATCAAAAAGTATGGAAACCTAACTAAAAGGAAATACAATAAAAGATAACCTAATATAAGGAAAACTCCTAACTGAAGGAAAACTAATCAAAAGACCTAGCCAAAAGACCTAGCTAAAGGCCCATAACTAGATACTAATGACCATAGGGCATAAGGTCGATATATTATTCTTGTTCTACATCAATTCTCTCCGACTGAGAAAAACTCGATTCCGACGAGTTGCAAGGCGGTATAGATGATGGAGAACAACATCAAGATGACGAAAATCAGCTGCAGAAATCCAAACAATTGCAGATGGTGGATGATCAACCCAACGAACGTAGAGACACTGATGATGTTGAGGTGAGAACTTCGGAATCTCTTGAATCAATGGGCCAACACAACAATTGTTATCATTAAAAACACCTGTAGATAAGAGAGGAAGCTCAAAGGGATCACAATATGGGTGACAATCTTCGACATTGAACACTGAGCTTATGTCATAATCAAGTGGTAAATCGAGTACATAAATATTGGGTTCCTGTATACAGAAAATATGCAAAGTAGTGGTGGTTCGCTCATAAAACTCATTGAAAGTAATTGGAGGATAAAGTTCAGGATGCATACGAACCATCACATATGCATTCAAAGGCATGTCAACAAATTTGTTATGCTCATCAAAAGAAAGTTTATAGTCATTATCAGAAAATGTTAATTGTTCATGAATCTCTTTTTGAATATTAGAAATATGTGGAGCAGAAGAATGAGCAATCTCAAAAAGGTCAGCAATTAGTGCAATAGGATCATCATAAATGCAAATTTGAGAACTAGATGGATTATGTATATCATGATGATGAGGATAAATAGGCGGAGACACATCGATGTTCAAAAGTCCTAACAATGGATCAACCTCCTCAAGTTCATCGTTTGATTCTAAAAGAGAAAGATCATTGGGATCCAAAACTAAAGACTTAAAATGAGAAGTATAAAAAGAATATGAAAGTATAGGCTCGATGGAAGGAGTCTCAACAGAAGTTGACTTGGCAAGGCTTTTGCTAGAGGATCAAAATGATCATTGAAAGATGGCTCATCGAAGTCTGCTAAACGAAATGTATCGTCATACGAGGAATCAGGTGAAGCCTGTGAAGGAGGAGCAGCTGCCTCTGAGTCGACGATAGGACATTGGGGAACAACTTTCAAACTAGACCGTGGTAGAGTAACAAAAGAAAAATGATCTAACGTCACGTGTGAAATTGAAGAGTTAGGAAAAACACAACTAGAATGACTATTTAGGTATGACTCAATATGAAGAGCATCATAATATGCATCATCTAAAAGTTCATATTCACGATGTCGCATTTCACGTCTAATTTCTGAGCGAAGGGAATTAATAAAATGTGAAACAACAACCCATTCAAGATGTTTTTGATGACAATGCTTTCGAGCCTGTTTAAAAATTTTCATGTATTCTCGAATGGTTAAAGAACCTTGTTGTAAATTCAACCAATCATCTTGTGATCGAATACGAGCATATTGTTTTTTGAGGATATGTTTCATTTCATACGACAAACAAATAGGAGGAAAGCCTTGGTGTTTCCTGTCGCGTTGAACATTGCGCCAATAATGTTTTGCAGAATCTTCAAGTTTCATTTTGGCGAGATGAATACAATGTTCATCGGACATATCATACTGATCAAAAGAAACTTCTAACTTATTTAGCCAATTAAGGAACATCGTCGGTCCAAGTGTTCCATCAAAGGATGATGCCTCCAATATTTCACGAGGAACATCAACATGTGGTGGGTGATGATCACGAAAAGAAGAACCATGTTGAGGAGGGTCATGTGGAGGATCATAAAATGATGTTTTAGTATCATTGTTATTGTTGAACAAATGACGTTTTTGTGTGAAGACGTTTATTTTGCGCCCAAGGATATCAACTTGATGGGCTAGATTTTGAATGGTCTCAAAGGTATCGGAAAGAAGTGAATTAAAAGGGGTTTGACAACTAGTATCAAGTTGATAATTATTACTATCATGAGAACCAGGACTATTGCTCGACATATTTAATATCAAAATGAGAGATTCAAAAAGTTAACACGAACTAATAATAAAATATGCACTAAATATGATGAGCAAGCAAAATTAGATGCAATTTAATGCAATGTGGTAATACGTATTCGAGAACAGTGAAGTGAAACTCACAAGAAAAAAAAGGCTCAATAATATGTGGAGTTAACCCACAATCCTATGAACCCGTTACTAGTGGACTAAAAGTGTCACGATATGGCAAGCAAAGTGAACAATGAGGAAAGAAGTTACCCAATTCTCAAGATCCGTATAAAGTCAATCAAGGTTGTTGCAGTTCGGCAGCTCGTTTGATGCGATGATGTTGAAGAACAGGGCAGCAGCAGTAGCTGGAACAAGGGAGGTTCTGGCGGTTGCAGTGGGTAACTCTCCGAGCAATAGAGTGTGTCGTGGTTGCAGGGGCAGCAATAACAGCTGGTGGGGAAGTCTGTAGTAGAGAACTGACTGCGGCAGTAGCACCAGGCGTTGATGGTGGCAAACGAGTTGTGGAGAGGATGGAATTCATGTGGTGAAGCAGCAACAACAAGACAAGGCAGCAGCGTGGGAGGCGGGTCAGCGACAACGGATGTATCTCAGCACCGACGGCAGCAGACACCGAGTCAAGGCAGCACGCAGTCGCAACACGACGAGACGATAGCAACAACAGCAGCGGTAGCACGTAGAGACTACAGCAGCAGCACACAGAGATGGCAGCATCAATAGCAACAACACGTGGCAACAGTAGCAGCATTAGGGCACTGCTCAGCGGCGGAAGCAGCAACAGCAACAACAGGAGGCAGTGAGCAAATCAGTGGAGGCTGCAGGAGATCATCAGCAGTGGCAACATGTTGGGACAACAGTAGGACAATTGGTTGTTGTCGCAGGACCAGGGCGAGGCTTCTCTCAAGGCCAAGGGCAGCTAGGATTTGAAGGGAAGCTAAGGTTTGCATCAGTATCACACAGCTACGATGGCAGCAATTAGGGCGCAAGGGAGAGGTGCGAGCGGTGGAGGTGGTGCCGTGTCTGAGCGGAGTTGTTGGTGGCGCTTGGATGTAGGGGCTCCGCTGTTGGTGGCTCTTGGATGTAGGGGCCACAGGAAAGATGTATGACTGTGTGGCAGCGTCGAGGGCTGATGCAGCAGCCAACACAATCAGAGTTGCAGGGACAGCGAGATGATGATGTTGTGGCTGCCGAGAGCGACAACAACAGGTGAGGCAGGAGGCAGCGATGGTGGCAGCAGCAACTGCAGCAGTTCAAGGCATCAGCAACAGCAATAGGTCTAAGCAGCAACGGCGGCAACTGCAGTAGTTCAAGGCAGCGACGACAACGACAAGGGGCAGCACACCTGAAGGTGGCTGCCCACAAGGGAGGCAACCTC
>LTAE01000055.1:134785-148548 GCA_001647135.1 Pontederia paniculata
AGCACAATCAGAGTTGCAGGGACAGCGAGATGATGATGTTGTGGCTGCCGAGAGCGACAACAACAGGTGAGGCAGGAGGCAGCGATGGTGGCAGCAGCAACTGCAGCAGTTCAAGGCATCAGCAACAGCAATAGGTCTAAGCAGCAACGGCGGCAACTGCAGTAGTTCAAGGCAGCGACGACAACGACAAGGGGCAGCACACCTGAAGGTGGCTGCCCACAAGGGAGGCAACCTCGAAAGTGTTGACATGAATTGTCAAAGATGTAACAATCGTTGAAGAAGGGATGAACAGGAGCGTTACTGTAGCACGTCCTGTAGTGCATGCACTGTAGCGCGTGCACTGTAACGCCGAGGGTGATTAGGGTTTGGAGAGGCTGATGGAAAATTAGGGTTTGGAGAGGCTAACATGATCTCAATCGTGTGATGATGATCAAACGATTAATTTGCTCTGATACCAATTGATGGAGACTTGAATCTGCTTAGGGGAAAATATGCTTATAGCAAATATTATAAATCAAGTCTAGGTTTCAAAGAAATCATACAAGAGTATTTATAGGGTTGTAAACACCCCATATATAAAAAAGTATGGAAACCTAACTAAAAGGAAATACAATAAAAGGTAATCTAATATAAGGAAAACTCCTAACAAAAGGAAAACTAATCAAAAGACCTGGCTAAAGGGCTAATGCTAAAGGCTCATAACTAAATACTAATGACCATAGGGCATAAGGCCCATATATTATTCTTGTTCTACATCACATTTCCCCCTTAGTGGATTAAAATCTCAATCAACTTCCTCATGAAATTCTTAGCAAGATGAGAGTTTTATGACACACTCCAAATGCTGCTATAAGTGGAAAATATATTCATAGAACATTTGTAGCTGCAATTAAAAGTATGAGAGCAGCTTTGGGTTTTAAGAAGTATGGGGTAAGAACTCAAATCCATTGAATGATATTCTGACTGAAAAAGGTAACTGCAAGAATAAAAGTAAAAACCAATCCATATGGAGTGGACTACCCTCCCAATTACAACTCATAAAACATTCCATATACCCATGGATAGAGACATTACATATTTTTATTAATGCATCTAGTAATTGATTAAGAAAGTGGGACTACATGGCTTCTCAAAAAAAAAAGGAAGTGGGACTAAGTGGGAAGGTGGCATCATATGAAGACGGTTAAGCAGAGCATGGACATACTGGCCACATAGTTCAGAATTTCTGGTCAACGATCACCTCTTCTTCTTCTATGTGCCCACAATCCATCATCAAAAGTAGATGTTCTTGATCTAAGGTGGGTGATCAACATGGCTTCCTTCTTGAATAAGTCTTGATAGGGGGATTCTTGTCAGATGGTGAAACATAAAATTGTATGAATTGGTATTCATTTTCTGACAATGATACATATGTAATATCTAAGTCCCTCGTCGAGGAGAGGAAGATGTACTAGTTCATATTAACCATTAATATAGCTTGTATCCTTCCATGTACTTGCCAGCTTGAATATATCTTATGGGAGTAATTGATGTTTAGGTGGTAATGAGAACTTCAGGCCCTATAAAAGCTAATAGCCAGTTACTTTTGTTTGGATTAGTTGGTCTGGGGTGAGATAACTAAATTGTTATTTCTTGCATTTAAGAGTTGAAGTACATAACTGATTCTTTCAAGATTTGTCAAAGTGACATCATGCCTGTTCCAAACCATACCTAATTTATTGAATCTGACATAGATATTCCAGTTTGTAGTGGCTTTTTCCTACATTCTCCAACTCATTGTATGTAACTTGCACTCCAAAAGGTTGCATGATTATATCCAAGCACACAATTGTGCTTAAGGAGTTATAAATGTGAATTGGTGGTTACTGAACTTGTCAATGAAATAAACTTTATTTTAGCTTCTGAAGTGAGATATTTGGGGTCATTTCTCTTTATGACTTATAAGAATATTAAATCTCATTCCTCTTGAAACTGTCATCATATTTGCCTTAAGCGATTTGACAGATATTTTCATTTTTTTTCTGCAATACCTCTAGAAATTTTTTTCTTCTGCAATATATTTAATCTTTTACTTTCTACAGTATATGAAACGAAATTTAGTATCTGAAATGAAAATCACTCTTCTTTTTTTTTCTTTGTTGTTTATGTTATCTCAACTTGACATATGTAGATTCCATCTTAATTATATCTGATTGATTTCCTAATCTGATTGTATGAGAAGGACAACATTCATGTGTACAAGATGTATCGAAGTGGGTTTCTCTCTTTCTTGGTTGAAGCTGTTTTGGCAGAATTTGACTTTGTTAATTTTAATGATGTCTGATAAAAAAACATGGTAATCCATTGTAATTGGATAGTAATCCGTTGTCTTCTTTCTATTCATGTACATCAAATGTTTGCTGTTTGATCTCGAAGTAAGGACGTTAATGTAATTGCATGATGTGAAAGTATCTGCTTTGGTAGTTACTGTGATGTACCCTTCTTTCCGTTGGCATTTTAGGAGGTAACTACTGTGATATACCTTGCTTTCCTTTGGCATTTTAGGAGGAAATTACTGTGATATACCCTACTTTCCTTTGGGATTTTAGGACGAAACGTTGAAAGTTGCATTCTATAGCCACATATCAGGAGGAACATTGCATTCTCTGGCCACATATGGAACTTCCTATTGTTCTACTTTAGGCACCATGTGTAGAATACTTTTCTTTTTACCTAATTGATCCTATCAATTTGTAGAATTCTTTTTCCAAGTTTCATTAATGATGAGACTGTTTTACAAAAAACGTGAGAGAGGTATATTTGAATGACTATCCTGATCGTGAGAACATATATGTTGTTATCAAGAGGTTTTCCCAGTGCAGCTCTGACAAGATTCTTGTTATTAAAGTTGACATGTTCTTAAAAAATTGAAGTTGTGAATTGATTGATCCAATTGTAGGTCCTTTTGTCCTGTTGAAATATGTACTTGTTTCATAATAATAATGTCTGTAAATTCCTGCACTGGGAAGGATGTTGATAACTTCCTGAAACCCATCATATGAAAGTTACAAACAAAATTTCTTCTACCAGGTTGTATGCAACCAGAGAAAACCTGGGGGCTATGATGTTTCTTATGGTAGCTTGTTATTCAGATTAGACTGATATGTTTGTTTCTATGAAATATAATCTGAGTTCTTCAAATTAAAGTGGTGGGCCAAAGAATTTTAGTGCCTAGTTCTTAAATTCGTGGTTTGTTGGACTGCATCTTTTGATATTGGGTTGTTGTGAAGTGGCTATGATGTTTCTTCTCTCCCTCGTCAATGTTCCTTTCTTGCTCCAGGAATAGTGAAGTCTGAATGTTCATGATGAATGCAAGTTTTTTAAGTCACTGTCATGACATATCAATAACTATGTATCTAGGGACAACTTTCATTTCTTTTAGGGAATGCATGTTTTTTAAGTCACTGTTTAAACTTTCCAAAGCTAAAAATTCAGGCCCTTTGTTCCCCTTCTTATTCATTTACAGTGACTATCAATAACTGTGTATCTAGGGACAACTTTCATTTCTTTTATGTCTATTGCCTTGGAAGAAAATTTTCATTCAAGAGTCGTCTCATTGTTCAATGCATCTTCAGCTTTTCATTTTAAGAGAGCATTTAATTCATCTACAACATTAGCTCATCTTTGCCTGCAGGAATTCATATTACTTTCTCTATCAGCACTGGGAGACCATATTTTTGCACAGCAAAAGCAGTGGAATGGACAGCTGACTAGAATGGGGCTCACACCAGTTGTAACTTTGACTCAAATGTTGACTTCAAAGGTAAGAGATGCACTCGATACCTTATTTTTCGTTGCATAAATAACAATATTCTGATATCGGAGTTGGAAAGAGAACATTGCAAATGCAATCTTTGACATATTCTTTCCTTTTGGGGCAATAAATCTCACCACCAGCATCCCACACACAGTACGGATCCCCCGTACTTGTCTTTTGTTAGTTTCTGATCAGACCTGTGCAGTTGAGCAGCATTCACTACTAGTGAATTGAATGACTCGCACGCGTGAAATACCATCTATAGGATGAGAACTGCTGCATGGTTTTCTGTATTAGTGTATTCCGTGTTTCTTGCCGTCCTCCACTGCCCAAAGCCCACTTCATGGAACCATTTTTTTTTTCCTTTGATGTGATATGGTCCTCTTGTTTCTACCATTTTCCATTCAGTCCAAAGATCCCTTCTCCTGCCTGCCTGCTTGCATCATCCTCCTCCTCCTCCTCATGACCATCTCTTCACCCCATTGTCTCCTACCTCTTGTCCCTCTCTAGTCGCTGGTTTTGTTCTCCGGGTCTGTCATCTGCTTTTTGGGGATGAGAATGATTAATCAATTACTCAGACTCGACCATCAAAATTTTATCTAATTAACTGAATTTAATTATTCGATTTTTATTAACAAATAATAAGTTTATCAACTGAATTTATTTGAACGATTACTAAAAGTATTTCTATTATATATTTATACTGAATTTATAATTTATTTGTCTAATTACATGTGTCCTAATTATTTACTGGCTTTTATGTTTAAATTATGTTCAAGTTTAGCAATTTTTTGTTTTGAAAAATATATGTTGTTTATTATTTAATATATTTTAAGCTTTATGTTTTTAATAATACTTTTTTGAATAAAATGGTGGATTCACCGAATTCAATTAAAATTTATTATTACCTCTTCCAACTTAGGAAGGTTCATCTTCATATACTCTAGTGAGATTATTGTAGTGAACTTCTTCTAACACTCTCGATTTATTCAAAAAATTATTCGCTTTGGATCCATTGACTCGCACGAATTTAAAATGCATCTTTGATAAGGTCAGAATATATAGCAACCCATTCTTTTATCCCTCAGATATTTTTCGCTTTAAATTTTAGAAGTGATCTCTATGAAATCTCTGTGTTCCGTACAGCGTTTAGTCTCTCTCAATTTTTTCATAACACATTTGGAATGATAAAAAAAATAATTACTTATAAATTTATTATCATCTTTCTTCTTTTATCCATATGAGATCAAGTTTATATTTTGGATCCGTACACTTCTAATTATATATTGTAATATCAGCTCTTTTAACTATTGAAAGAAAACTTTTAGGCAACTTGGCAACAATGGCGATGACTCCAAGGTGACCATTTGGTAATCTATCTACTTCATTTTGGCATGCTAATACTGTTGCTCGTATGTATGTGTGCACTATCATATATCATTGTCATCCCCCAAGGCATGGAGAAGAACCCGCTGACAGGCTTCCTTCCACACGCAAAATCCAAAATCCCCACATTGATTTAGGGTTCCTCGGATGCCTCCATTAAAATCCCACCTCGAAGTCAGAAATCTTACATTGTTCGTACTACTTTTGTTGCCTAACTCAGAGGACTTGCCACTTTCGTGTAAAACTTAGGATCATGGAGACTGGAGCTATAATATTCATGAAACCTTTCCTGATATTTACCTTGCTTTAATACGTGCATGGGACGCCTGAAGGCAGATATTAGAACTCGAGAATGGCAAATTTTATTTTTTTAAGAGAAAAAAAATTATAATATAAAATGTTGAGTATGATCAATTATACTTGTAAAAAAAATCCGTTATGATTCAAATTAGTCGGAGAAAATATGTTCATATACTAAATCGACAAATGGAAAAATACATCAGCTTCCAAGGCATAATATGGTCAAACTGATAATTTTTAAACTCTCATGAATAATCAGCTTTTTCTGTAAATATATAATCTACTAAGGCAATTTATCATGTGAGAATTAGGAAAAAAAAGAACGAATAAATTCATAATAAATGAATTCTTCGAGAAAATGACTGCTTCCAAAATAGATAATAGTGTTAGAGGTTAATGGGGGTACATAGAAATTTGTTGTGCATTCAGTGTGCGGTGCATGATTCGAATCATTGATTCAAAAATTAATAATCCAGATTCTATCCAATTAAAAATTTAGATCGTTAATTGAATAGAATTTAAGCTATTGATTTTTCTCATATTATTAATATCAAAATTTTCAAGTAAGGTTGTCAAGATCATACAGTTTAATTCTTATATTTTACATTTATTTTTTTACAAAATCCAATGATCCTTGTTCAATCATTAATCTTATAATTCTTTTTAATTCTTATTCATCTTGCAACTCTTTTTTTATTACAAGTAAGATTTCAATCTTGTTCTCAACTATACAATAAGCAATTTATATTATTTTCACATATGATTTAATAGTTTAATTTATACAATAAGAGCCTCCATTTATTTCTTACTGAAAAGAAAAATAACAGGAGCAGAATCAAGTTTGGGTGATTGATATGCATTTAATGGGCTGGACAACACATGCGGGTTCTCGTGCTGGCTCAATCGATCGTCTCCTTTTAGGACGAAGACCTCTTCCTAACCAGGTTTCACTCCATGTCAGAAATTTTATTTTAAAGAGGAAAATGATCGCGTGAATTTACATATGTAATGTTCATAAATTAAGACTAATTTGTTGTAAAAATTATTTTCAACTAAGTATACAATTTTTTAATGTAAGATACAGTTACCTTGCAGATATGTTGTGTAAGGATTTACATATTTCTTTTTTTTAATATTTTGTAGATTATTATACATTAATTTCTCGATATTTCATATTCAAATTTGAGTCCGACAGTATTATCCTGTCTCTTCCATCTGGCAATGGGAAAAAAATATTACATCTACTTTTTAGATGTTAATAAATCATTTAAAAAGAAAATAAAATCCTTGAAAATTAAATGACATCTTGTTTTGTGCTCATGTGATGTATCAGTCCATTGTGCTCTTGCATGTAATCACACCATTTCTGTCTGTTATTTTTCTTCTTTTCTAAGAAAATAAAAGGTAATGTGGGACGAACAAACTGCAATCATGATCGAGATCAAAACGTAGTTAGCCAACACCCACTTGACAGTTGATGCTTTTCTCTTCACTCAAAAGACTAACAACTGGTACTCCCCCCCTTAACCAGTACATCACAACATGGTCAACTTTGAAATATATTCATATGTCATGCTGCTAGACAGATGTCCTGTGATGTATGACAATTCATGCAGGCATCCCCTGAGACACACACACACAATGCACATGACTTACAATCATTCAGGAGTTTTGCCTTGCCACCACCATCATTCATGATTCCATGTAATGCCAGTGCCGAGATTCTCCTTGTTCTTTTTTTGTTTTTCTTACATCATTAAACCTATCAACCTTAGGCCATGTTCTTAGGCCTCATGCCCTCTTTTAGCATACTTGTCACTTTCTATAAAAGGGCCTGTGAAATCTCGAGCTCGGCCTCATCTTCTTTATCCATCTCATCAGTGTCAAATCATGCACTGCACTTTCTGTAGCCCTTCAAAATATGCATCCTTAGGACACTCCTGCCATCAGTTTTATTCTCAGGGGACAACACCAAATGCAGATAAGAAGATGATCCCCAGTTTGTCTTCTCATTTGGGGGTGCAGGAAGCTTTAGCTTCCGGTGTCAAACTATCAAATTCTTTGAGCTCTTCTACCGTTGATAAAACAGTGAACTATATGATAATGGCCAACGCCTTTAAGACTTCTGGCTTGGATAGACATCCAACTTCAGCTACAGCAGTAAGAGAATGCATATCAGATCATTATGACAAGTCAATTAGTTTGGTGTCGACCGGAATTAGTACAATATAATGGGCCACAAGGAGAAAATCTAATCTCTTAAACCTTCGCTACAGTTAATTGATTGCCTAGACGTAGGATCTTCCTCGTGCATGTTCCAACTCTGCATGGACACACCGCTCGAAGTGTGAGACCAAACCATGTGGGCTTACAAAAGAAAAAAAGTGTTTAACTTTGGATTGTGTTAACAATTGAGATTGAACTAAAGTCGTTATGCTTTAGCCATTTTGTATTATGATCATTTTTTTAGCCATTTTGTATTATGACCATTGCCTCGTAATATCCAGAGTTATTAATATCTGATTAATTTATATCGTCTCGAATCGAAAATCTGTCTATGATGGTTAAGACTTCCAACAAAATTCTTTTATATTCATAAGACTTCTTTAAACAAAGAAGAACTTCTTATCATTTTTGCGAGCTCTTTGATTGGCATAATCACGTTGCAAGGTACTTCCATTAGTTTTCTCCCAAACGCTTCAAATGAAAAATTAATGAAAAAAGTTTGCTACAAGTTTTGATTTAGAAAATCTGTCTTGCCACTCCGAAAAAACCATAAAGACCTTGTATTAAATATGAGTATTTATCTTATGTATAACTCTATTAGCATATATTACAATTAATTATTTGGCTCAAGTTACCTCATATTATATATGATCAAAAGTTGGGTCAAAAGAAAAAAAAAGTAAAGGTCAAAATCCTATGTTTTTGCATTATATAGAACTCTTTTCTTTTCAGCCACCGCCAGTGGCCCAGTGAGGGAGGGAGAGAGAGACAGAAATCTTGATGAGCTTTTGGACACTGTTTCCCAACAGTGTTTCTCCTAGAAAAATTACACAATATTTGCAAGGTCACATCCCCTCTTTTGAGCTGATGGCTACTTGAAATTATCCAATTATATCACTGCTGAAATAATAGTAACAATAAGCTTTACTTTTCTTTCAGAGATATAGAAGTTATCAATATCTCAAAATAAAACATTCTTCTGAGAACGTGAAAGGTGCCCACCATATTGTCCCTCCTTTTACAATGGATTTCGAATAGTTCTTAAGATACAAAAGAATTTAAATATAACAGTACATGTCAAGTAATTCAAATAAAAGAAAAAGTAATATCTTTTTTCTTCTTCTCATGTAGGAATCAGAAACCGTGGTTTCAGGAAGAACATATAATGCGCGGTACTTGTTTACCTCCAGGGTAATAATGAATGTGGATGCAGGTCTTCCTTGTTCCTTTTTCTATATGATACAGTACAAAAAAAGAATGTAAACACTTGATTGTTGCTGGTGTCCTCTGTCTTACAAGTCACTACGATTTGACCATAAATAAAATAATGACATGAACTATGCAAAACTTTAAAATTTACAGAGCACTCTCCAGGCGTGCTTGAACTGATTGTCAGCATCCTGATAAGTTTTCCCTGGTGTTTTTGTTTTATCATGCAGACTCAACTAAAAAAGTATGAGAAGTTTTCCTTGGTCACTGAAGCTAGGAATATGGAGCTATGTGCAATGAGTTCTTTCTTTATCATACATCCTTTCTGAGAATTCTGAGAATTGTTTTATTCCCATGAAAGGATCCTACTTTGGCGTGTTGCAACCAAGAAAGATCATAAATATTTGTACACCAAAGACAGGTTGAATAATACCCACGGAGAAGGAAAGGAGTGCAGGATCTGCCTTAGGCAGGTAAAAATTGGAACACCCTCTTCTTAATTAGTCCTAACTCAGCTGACCTGGTAACATGCATATGAAGAGGTCAGTTCCTTCTCAAATTCCATCAGTGTTGACATGTTGTCTCTTCATTGTTTGATGTTGATTTACCTAGAGAAGGTTTGCCAACTAAGTTACCAGTAATAAGATGCTGAGCAATCACCATCTAACTGTTAAAATTAGAACAGTAAATATGAGTTTCAATCATTTGAATTACGACAACACAAATTCTTTTAGACATCGACATGGATTAATAAAGCAGTATCAGATTTGTTCTCAGACAATTTTCAGAATTATGGAATTGCATACCATATTGCGATGCGAATGGAGCTTGCCTTGCTTCTAGAGTTGAACAGAACCACAGTTGAACCTTTACTGAGCAATAAAAGAAAATAACTGTGAGCAGAGAATGTGATAAATAGGTATTACATCTGGAGATAGAATGAAAATTTAAGTACCTTTTCTGAGATTGGATGTTTGGAACATCAATTAAAGAGATCAAGCATCCCCAATAAAAGGGAGTCCAAGGAGGACCTTAATTTCAGAAAAAACTGAGTTCTGTATACCCATGTTCTAAGGGCAAAAGCTCTTCAATCTCCAGATGAGATCTAGTACAGGTCATGTTCTGTATTCTGCTATGATTGATGGACTCAACTGCTGCATTAAAAATGCTGGAGACTGGCCTATGATCGGAGAACCTTGATTCTCCACGAATATACGACAACTGGTTTAGGCCTCTTCCGTACCACAAAATACGGTCACACCTACAGAATGTAAATTACAGTCAGTTTCACAATGACAAATTTCTGTATATTCAGAATTTTCTAAGTTTATGAAGATCAATGTGACCATGCAGGTGTGCGACGCTTCTCCTTTGGGTTTGTGTCGTCTCCAGCATATCGATCTGAATTACTGGAATATTTGTATGTGGGAGGAAAGTATATTCTTCCTTCATTCCAGCCCTCAAAGACACGACCATATCGTTGTTCAATTAGAAGCTGCTTTAAAGAAAAGGGATGTCTGTTGATTAATGAATAGTAATTAAAAGATCTCTTGCGTAAATACATGAGAAACTCAAAGGATTCTTCTATAGATATAACACAAAGTAATTAAAGCATGCTAAAGGTGAAGCACAATATCATCCATACCATATGGAAAGATTCTATGCTTTATAGAGATCTTATCATATCATAAGCCACAGTTAATGCATTTTTTCACTATTTTAACTTTTATAAAAGGGACTACCTGATCCTTTTCCAATAAAGCTTTCCAATTCCGCATTTCGACAAGAGCCTTTGCCGAGCGATATGAAAGAGCAACACGGTAATTCAGATCGCCAAGCCATATAATTCGACTTCACAAGAGAAATGAAATGTATCAGAAATCAATTAAAGCTAATTTATCATTTTATTTTGTAACATAGCCATACTCATGCTCAAGAATGGTTTCTGGTGAATTCTCATCACAAAGCCCATGGACCCTTGGAAATCTTGTTTTTCTCAAGATCTCCATGACATCACTGTTCCTCCTGAGCTCATCCCCCTCCTTCTGGCCTGATGTCAAATGACTGCAGATGAAGCAGAAGGTTGTTTGGTGTAATGACATACTAATTGAGATAGATCCCTGGAAAAGCAAGTTTAAAGTTTTATTTTCTGATAACAATGTGGTGGATAGATGAAATTCTGCATGTAACTGTAGATGTTAAATGACAGAGATTTTTTTTTCCTGATATCCCAACCATTCTGATACGACCAAAAGAAACTCTTCTTAATGCTACAAATAACTTAGCCTTCTAAAGTTAGAACATTCATATCCTAAACAAGTTCTTGTAGCAAAAGTTATATGTTAGGAATTGAACTGTGAGCATTACCTTATTCCCAAGATAACCCATTAATCCTCTCCCCACACAAGATACCTTCAAGTTCCTAATATTATCTCTTATCTCACCCCTTGTCCACACAGTAAGAAATATTCCAACCATCTGCTTACTTGCCACCAAGCAATATCTGCATCACCAGAAAAACAGCACTTTATATTATGCCTAATACTGTTTAAACATTATATACAAGAAAAAGATGAGTTCTTGTGATGGAGTTACCTTGAACGCCCTGGTTTATCTCGCTCCTCCATGGATGCAGCAGCACCATATCCATACGACATTGGAGAGAAGAACACAGTACTTGGAGAATCTGCACTTATGTTCTCATCGTCCGAGGACCCTCCCCATCTGTAATTGGGATCGTAGTCACTGGGTCTGCTCCCATACATGACACGCTCGCACACACTGTATCGACGTTCCAGCCTCGGCTGCGGGGCCAGAACATCTCCATCTATCCGCATGCTGCGGCTCAGCGACTGGAATGAACGCCGATGGAAGAACGACGAGTTCCTTTGCCTGGACGAGGAGCCTTCGAAGTCGTCGTCAAGTTCGACAACCGGATTAGGCACCGGGGAAGGTGTCTGGTATCTTCCACTGATGCTGGTGCCAGGAAGGCTGTTCAGTGTCTTCCTTATGAGTGCCACCCATTTCTTTGCTGGTCCATTGTCTTCTGCACCAAGAACGTTTCCAGCATTCAGAGGAACAATTTCCTGAAACCTGAGAGAAGCACGAGACATGAGAAGATGGTGTTGCTGCTAATGGTAGCTCCTTGCTCCATTTGAACTCAGAATTATGGAGAAGATGGTAAGGTGAGGAATGCAGTACCCCAGAACGTATATGTCTGCAGGTGGAGAAGTGTGGAGCCAGTCTTCAAGGTTTAAATTACTCGGTGGGGATTTCCCACCTACGTTCCATGTAGCAACAAAAAATCTAGTTCAAGGAGAACAAACGGGTTGAGCAGTCATGCATTAAGAGGTGCAGAAATGGAACTGCTTTGTGGAAATTAAACCTGTATTCCAAAGTCTCTGTTACTTCAGAGGCATCAAGATCAATCTTTCCTCGCTGCGCTCGATCAGCGTTTCTTCTGGACAGCCTCTCTGAAGAACAGACAGATGATGATTCAGTCTCAGAAATGAAAATAATTGGACAGGAACAGCATCCAAAGGAATTTTCCAAAAGAAGAGGAAGAAAGTTTTGGAAAAAAAAAAATTAACAGGTCCTCAGTTGTGGTCCAAGGCTGTGTTATTCTGAGACATTTGTACTGTTCAACCTGTTTTACTTTTCTCGACTGTGTATGCTTCCCTCTCTGAGAAACTGCTCCTCCATTCCTCATCACCTCCTGTAAAGAAGCACACACTTCAAAAAGAAAAACAAAAAAAAAAGGAAGACGACCAAAGGTGTGTGGTCTGCATGCAGCAACAGAACAATGTGCATATGGAACAGGTCCATGGTTCTATGAATTCAAATTATGCAAGTAATTTTCTCCTGTAGCTATTAGCCCTTTTGTTTGCAAATTAAACAGAATCAAAGAAGGAACCAGAGGAAAGACGAAGTAACACATGCTAGTAACCAATAGTTTCCATGGTCTCAATACAGTATATGGCATTCCTATTGCAAAGACTGCCAAGAGAAAACAACAATAGAAACAAGGATATGGTACCAAGATGAAACAGAGGAGAGACATGACTCGAAATGGAAGAAGAGACCCACCTCTGCCAACCACATCATCTGAATGGAAGTCCTGAGCTTTACTTTTGATGTTGAACCATTTCCTGACCAGGGACTTGGACCATGACAGCTTCTCCGGATGAAAAATAAACAAAAGAGTCAAATTAGCATCGTCTGCAGCTTAATGTAGTGTAACTAGTAATGAATTCGACAGACACAATGAAATCTTCCAGAGACCTTGCTCTTCTTCGGATTCCCATCTCTCATTGTTTCAGAAGCCCCTCATACAGCCAACGAAGCTGCTGCCAGATCCTTCTATATCTCTTTATGCATGGGAACTAAATGAAGAAAGAAATCTCTCTGCACAATGCACCTCCAATATGAGAAGAAGGCCACACCTTAGATCATCTTCCAGGCTCTTCAGCTAAACAGATGTTAAAGAAGAGACTTTGATGGAAGACAACAGAGGAAAAATACATATTTTGGTGTCCATAATGGTTGATGGACGTTGGAGGTTCAGAAACTGGAATTGGAGCACTCAGAGCTAATGAGGCAAGGCATTGAAGTGAGAAAGACTGGATTTTGGACAAGAATAAAGCGATGCAGGGCGCTCCGGGGGAGGAGAAAAGAGAGTATCTGGAGGGTGGAAGGAGAGAGAGGGAAGAAGTGGGAGTACTGTCCTCTTCAAATCCTTGCTCTAAGCAGTTCATTAGTATCCAATTTAGAAGAGAATAAAGTGCCACAATGGACCCCCACCCTCTCTCTCTCTCTCTCTCTCTCTCTCTCTCTCTCTCTCTCTCTC